>CCAG010000603.1:0-30466 GCA_001077435.1 Glossina morsitans morsitans | reverse complement strand
CCGCGCCTGCATTCTGTCTCTCTCCATCTCTGTCCTCTTAATCTGACACGATCGCCTTCAACGTCTGCTCGACAAACAACGCCAATGCATTCATTGTCTCCATCAATTGTTATTATCGTCATCGCTGTGTTGTGTTGAGTGCTGAATGTTGAATATACGTATTATTATTACTATTATTATTGTTATTATTATTATTGCAAATTAACGCTGGCTCGATATTCAATTGTAATCAATTTGTGTGAAAATCGCTCTTGTTTTGTCAATTGTTAATTATAACGATGATTGCTTTACTTTTATGCGCTTTCTCCCTTCCACAGTTGCATTACAAATTTATTGCTTGTGACACCCGGGGATCAATTTTTATTGAATGACAATCAGAATTATTGAAAACGAATTAAAAAGAGAACAATAAGATGATGATGAGAACGAATTATGGATACCGATCGCATAGACGTTGTCAACTTGTAATCCAACTGTGCGCGGAAAACTTGTTCACATTCTAGCGTTCCTATCTTTAAAAAGCCCGTTGAAACCGATAAGAGAAGATATTATCATATTGTAATGCAAATAATGCAGAGTTAGTTTCACGACATATCAGTTAATGCATCTTTCAACCCGAAAACGATAATCGAAGCATTAGAGCGCTATGTGGCCATGGGGTAGAAAGAGAAATCGAAAGCCTCGTTAAGGATAATTACACAATGATTTTTAGACCGATTTAGTAATATACGCCCATCTATCGTCTATTGTTGACTTTTTATACCCACCACTGTAAGATGGGGGCTATACTCATTTTGTTTTTTCCAAAATATATGTAACACCCAAAAGAAAGCTTCAAAAACGCTACAAAGTGTATATATTCTTAATCAGTGTGAAATTTTGAGTTGATTTAACTATGTCCGTCCGTCTGTGTCTTTGTGGTGTGTGTTGTTGGCACTCTTCTGGTTGCAAAAATGAAGGTATGGACTTGAAATTTGGTAGAAACATTAGAAGTTTTTGCACGCAGGTTGGTACTGAAAATCGGCCAAATCGGTCAAAGCGAAAGCGCGCTGTAAAGCGTAAACTGAACGCAACTCCGTTTTTTCTAACAAATATTTTTGGATTTTTGCTCGTTACTCGAAAATTATTAAAACGAGAAGGCTGAAATTCTCCACATTTACTTTGCATTTACCTTACTCTACTTTAAGTTCACAAATGGAACCAATCGGCCACGCCCACACAAAGTTACGAGTAACTAAATTTTATTTTTTCACTTTTTTGAGATTTTTATTCCTGTTTAGCATAAGGCAAACAAGACAGAATGTTTAAAACTATTTTGTACGATCCTCACACGACGATATATTATCTTTCAAAAAATAGGTCTCTTTTCAAATCAATATGGTAGACGCCGCGATTACTTCTTTCTTAATAATACCAGCGATATGGGTATTAAATCAAAGGACTTGGAGAGTAGTATGCGAAAAACATAGTGGCGATTAAATATATTACGATCTAAAAATCGCACAATGTTGCCCGAGTGCTTGACAGCAGTTTCTATCGTTTACTTATGCTATTGCATATGAAAGTTATCGGAAGTTTAACATTATCGTCACAAAAAGTTACCCACAATTTTAAATTTCGCATTTACTATATTAAGATACGTAGTTGAGGTTGCGAAGAGCATGTGACTGTAGATTCTATAGTCACTGGAGTATGTTGGAAACCTCAACGTTTAATATGCTATTGTTCATAGTAAAAATTGATGATATATCGGGCATAAATTAAGCAGCGTTGTTTTAGAATCGACTTTGCATTCCTGACACAACTAAGCGACTAAATCGCCCTCTTCATATTACTTCATAACAATAACAAACAAATAACTAAATGAATTGCTCGATTGAATTCTTATCCGCAGTCAGACGTCTAGTAACAAACACTTACGACATTGAAATATAAGAAGGCAGGGCAAACTCCATTCTACACTGTACATTTTATGGAATTGTGTTAACGCGGCAAAATAGTTTCCGACCGCGACTTCGATTTAATGTAACATTAAGAAAAAAAAATTCGTTTTCTGTTCTTCTTCAACACGGTTCGTCCCTCATTCGTCACCTGCACGCGATGATCGTCAAAAAAAAGGAAGTTTGTGGGGAGGGATGGAGTATGCTCGCAACCTAGGATGTATACATTAGTCCTTTGACCAGGGGGCATTCCTTATGTGTACGGCCAGACGTCAATCTACTTGAAACAGAGTACATCATAATGGGAACTGGGAGAACTTCACGCCGTAGCCATGACGTAGCTACGTATGGGATAGAAGACCCGCTGCAATATGGAAGACCACTTCGCGACACCAAAGTGTATAATGGATCATCAACAACCAATAAAATCGAGTGGGGGAGGGGGGGAGACTTTAATATAAGCATCGTATAATTCGAGGCGATGATTCTCTTGATTCATATGAATTTCCAAAGAAAGCTCGAAAAAACGCATATGAAACGTAGATATGTATATCTGCATTGCTTCAGCGATGAAACTATGGAGTTTGTAGGAAAATCACTGGAACCAATTTAGTCAGTTTTACAATACCACGCAATAGTTTTTAGCAAATCTGATATATTGTTAATTGAAATTTGTTTCTAAAGGAATTTGGTCACGCTCATCTGCCTGTCCGTCCATCGATACGGTTTCTTTATCAATCTGACAGTTTGTCTATCGGCTTGTTTTGTGCTTTGTTTATGGTTCACTGGGAGTGTTCTTAGAGTCTCAAACACTTCAGACCGAAAACTTGAAATCTGCATTTATTTGTTAAAATTTGTTGTTGTTATATCAGGAAATCGAAAGTAAAAAGTGCTCAGCTAAGCGTCCAGGATCACGTAAATATTATAAATGCGTACATATAAGTAAACGTTAGAAGCTATCTAAGCATCTTTCCATAGTATGTTACGCATATACCATAAGATAGAAAGGACAGAGTATGGCCAAGCTGTTTGTAGTTTTCTTGTTTGCTCTTACGATAGCCATGATGATTGTGTTTTTTATTTAAATATCAGGCAGTTGTTTGTTTATTTTTATTATTAGCTTTTTTATTGCAATTTTCAGCTTTCATAGCACGTGACTATCAAATGATTTCTTCTTTCATTTCCTTTTAATGAGGCCAGTTTCCTTTGCTCCTTAAATGATGGGAGCACTTAAAGCTTCCGCAAGTGATAAAGTGACATTAAAAAGTTTAAAAACGTAAAATGAAAAGAAATGAGAAGAAATGAAAGCGCATCACACCAAAAACATAATTCGAAGAATCCTAACGAAAAACATATGTCAAACTAGTAAAATTTATACGATTTCTTTGAAGTGAGGCCGAACATACATACCAAAGCATAAAAAAAAAACCATGACATTTTATATCTGCGTATGCGCATGTATATGGAATGAATAAATGTGTGCCGGAGTTATTTTATAGCTTAAATAAATTTTTTTTTACGTTGTTAATTTTTTGCTTGCTTTTTGGAATTTACGATACACGCACCAGAGATTTGAAATCTTATTTAATTCGACCCATATATATATATATATATATATTTATATATATATGCGCGCACATACGTATATCATCTCACACCCATATATTTTATGAAAGCTTAACAATCTATATAAAATTTTAAATGAATTCAAGTACAAAAACGTCTCACAGAGCAGTCATCATAAACAATAATAATGTTTTATGAATTTTTCCTTGAGCGGGAAATACAAATGCTTACATTCAGGCGTAAAAAAAAAAGAAGAAAATATATTATATTATTAATCTTTTGTATGCATGTATGCGAGTGTGAACGTGTGGATAAAATATTTTATAATAAATTTATGGGATTTATTTTTTTGTTTTTTTTTTTTTCGCATACAAAGTTTGCCAGTTCGCTTTCCAGTCATTGAATGATTATTTATAGACAATCTTTTATCTTTCGGAGGCGCGAAGCTTTCTCTCTTCACCTATTCGAGGAGTTTTTTACACTTAGATAACGGAACGGAAACAATTCTTGTCAAGTGCATAGCATAATTAGCCAATAAACTTAGAGGAGAACAATTGAGATTGAAAACAGACCACACCATCTCTGTTCGCGTGAACTCAGTTTCCAAATCCATAAATTATGCTGCGATTCAAATCTCTTTGTAACCTACAATTCCTACGAGACCTGCGTTTCATTTGCCTGCAGCACTTTAATTTAATACAATTTCCTCTGAAAGTTTCCTGTGTATGATGATCGCATTCAATGGGGACTAGCTCGTTGGATGGCAGCGCCGTCCATAAGAAAATATCCATTTTTCATCTTAACGATATTACGGAATCCTTGTCAGCCGAATTTAGTTCGTAGCTATGAGTTCAATCCTAGGCTGCGTATCTGTCGTTTCGTTGCTTTGTTTATATAGCTAGGCATTAGGTTATAAAGTTCTATCTTGCTTTACTTTTACTTATGATACTGCGATTAAGGATTAAGGAACGTTTAGAGAGAGCGAGAGAGAGAGAGAGAGAGAGAGAGAGAGAGACAGATAGCCGAGATATTTTATTTTATTCGTAGTTAATTGTCGCCGCAAATTCGAAATCATCTGAACACAGAATGTTCCAGTTAGTTAGTTGTAGTTAACTTATATCTGGACTATAGGTAACTAACAACAAGCCTACTTACCTAGTATCCAAAACATAAGGATGACTTTAGGCCTTCACAGCATCGCTAACCATTACCTTTCAATTACGTTATTACTTAGAATACTTTGTGTTAGATATTTCACTTTTTATACCCCTTACCGGAAGATGGGAGGTTTGCGACATCCCGAAGGAGGCTTTAAAGGCTAGATGAAGTATATATCAATCCAGTATATACCTGATCCGCATCAAAATCTAAATCGATTTACGCATGTCCATCTGTCAATACGCAGAGATTATACCGAGTAACAAGTACGAAAATAATATTCAGCTGTGACCGAATCTCTCTTTTATATCTACCAACTTTACGTTGACAGAGGATATGCAAAGTGCAGTTTATTGCAATCTATGTATGCGTAATAAGCAAAACCGATATCTTCATTTTTGCGTCGAAAAGAATGTTGACCATAGACATATGACGGTCCGACAGACAAACGGTTAAACAAACATGCTTAGCTCGATACGAAAATATGATACTGATTAAGAGCACGTACACGTTGTGTCGCCTCTCACTCTTTCTTTTGAGTGTTGCAACCGTTTTGACATATATATATATATAACACCATCCTCCGATGTTGGGCAAAAACATCTGCATACAGTATAAGAAAAAAATTTGTATTTGCTGTGGGTTATAGTCCAGTGCCTGTACGAAAGTAGGAAAAGTCGCTCTCGCCCACCTAATCCACCTAATATGATGGAGTTTCCAAGTTCTTTTAAATAAAATTGATGAACACGGAAGGCATGGCGACAACCGAATATAAATTCCTCACTTGTTTAATATTCATTTTATTATTATGCCATCAAGAGTTACTTGCAGACAAATGTACTCATGCGGACGTAGGCGTATTATTTATTTCGTGTATACGAAACAACAACAACAAATTGACATGAATTACATATCGTAAATGATGTCAATATTGTTGCTGCTCCTGAAAGAAAATTTCGCACGATTACCTGATATGTTCCTCAAAAATGTGTCACTTGTGGATACGTTTATAGTATCATAATAAAAAAGACAGCGCAAAAAATAAAATTATTTTCACATCTTAAATACAGGTAAACCTGTTTTTGTACGGTAGTAAGGTGTTGCGGGAAAAAAACCGGAAAAAGATAATACTTGGAAACTTCATAATTAGTGGTAACAAGTGATTTTTTGCAATATATACAAAAAAAAAAATTATTTTATGCGATGGGAAGGGACCGTATAAAAAAAGTCACCTTTAGACCATATGTGCACTGTTTACGAAAAACAGCGAGAAATGATTAAATTACACATGAAAACATTTTCAAGGAGATGTTTTCATAATGTACATAACTCAATACGACTTGTTGTAGTATAAAAATCGCATATTCGTCCTCTCTCTTCCCATCGCTATACATATTCATACGGCGCATAAAAAAAGTTGCACGAAACAAATCGCACAAAACAAAATAAGTCACTGTATGCGACCAATCGCACAAATAAAAAGCGCAAAAAAACAAGTTCAACTATACTCACATACAGACATACAAGTACTCAACTCTGAAATTTCAAAATTGTTTTCCACAATTTTCCGATCATAAAAAAGGAAAAGAACGAAAACAACAATTTTTCTCGTGTTAACAATTCAAGTATTAACGTGACATTAAAGACATCTGAGTGTGTGTGTGTGGTCTTTCCCTTTAGCTACTGTTTTATTTAATTTTTCATTTTCTTTTTTTTTTTTTTGGACTGTGTTATGGATCTGTTCTCTTCTTCTTTTTTTTTTTTTTGTTTTGTATCTGCACTCACTGAAGCTTTACAGAACTTATGCTAAATTTTTCATAAGGTTTGACTGTAGAGTAAGGATCTACTTACTTTCTTTGCTAAATCTCTCATTAGGACGGTGCGAACGTGTCATATTTCAATCTTCTTAATTTTTAATTACGAACCATTATCGTTATCATTTGTATAGGAAGGATGTGCAGATTTTCGCTTAGAAAATTTCTAAGCCGTCAGAGAATTTTACTTTCAAAAATGATGTAAAATGAGTCTTTGCCCAATTCCCTCTCAATTTACTCGTGTTCGAAAGTTCGCAGCATTAACCATTAGTTCGTCGTCAGAGATTTACCTATGAATTGCTCAAATTACCCAAGTTTCTGCCCAGACTAAGTCCGACAGCAACCCATTTTCTTATTTTTTTTATCATTAATTAAATATTTTTCGCCTAAATGGCTCTTATTATACCCTACACCACTTGTGATACAAGAGTGTCTGTCCGTCTTCTCTTCTTGTGTTCAATATGCCGGCTGCAATAGTTAAGAAATTTCTGATGAAATGGGATACGCTGATGTGTTTTGGCTCAAAGACGACCGCTATTAAAAATAATTCGGATCGGATCACTTTTTCGTCCACTTCCCCTATAACGCGTTATACTGAAGAGTCACTCTTTGAATAGCTGAACTATGGGTTGGTATAGGGTATTTAATAGTGATCCGCGGCCCGCTATAGTGTTTCTACTTGTTTTTAATATCAGAACAGGATAAAACGCTCCCAACTCTTAATAAATAGTATGTTAACTAAGGTATTCTGAATTCCATCAAAACCTTCCACAGATTTTTGCATGTTTTCCATTTTGCTTGGTTGACAGCAACATTGTTAATTTTGTATATCGGTGTTGCACAGATGTCACTTGTCATTGCTTTTCTTCTTTTTTCTTTTTTTTTTTCTGTTTCTCTTGTTTAACGTTTCAGTATAGCAACTATGAAAATTGACATTTAATTCATTTGTAACTGCAAAAGAAGAGAATTACTGCGTTAATAACTCTAAATATTGTTGAGAGAAAAATTCTGTGGATTTAAGAACAAATGAAAGACAAAATGAAAATTTTAAAAATAATTCTTAGTTCATTTCGTTATACACTTGAAAATGTTACGTAAGCGTAAGAACTATGATCCCTACACGAAGATATCGCAAATAGTAACTTATTATCATTTTTCCTTACGCCTTTTTATACCCGATACCAGTTGTGGTCGAAGGGTAAGTTAAGTTTGTACGAATGTATACAAATTCTAGAAATAATTGAGAGAGACCACCTTTTACTATATCGATCTATTCAAAATCATTTTCTGAATCGATTTAAGCTTGTCTGACCGTGTGTCCTGTTCTGATCAAATTTAGTATGCTGACGTGTCTTGGCCCAAAGACGAGCGCTGACCACTTTTCCGGTCACTTCCTAAACAACGTCTCAAAAAGTTGATATGTGGATAACTATAGATTGATGGCACAGGGGCAGTGCCCGACTATAGTGTTCTCGCTTGTTTCTTAAATGAATTTCTTATCATGGAAATGGTTTTACTGACGGAAATCATCTTTAATCAAATAAAGATCGCTTTAATAACAATTTATCTCAAAACATTCTAAACATTAACTGATTTTGGGAAAATCCATTTAAAATAAACTTAGGGAAGCAGGGAAATATTGATTGCAGTTTTGTATGTTTCCCGAGAGTAAAGCAAATCATGTGCAGAAACTTGAGAAAAACAAATTAAAAAATTATATTCGGTAGCGGCCGAATCTTTTATACGCATCACCGATGTTCTAGACAGGTGAAAATATTACATTCGGGCTAGGCCGACTATTAAATACCGTACACCACATTGTCTAACATAATTCTATGCCGTATAACACAAAAATTATTCCTTCTTTATGTATATACTCTTTGTAAATAAAGGCTTCGTTTCTGTAAAAGTGGTTGCGCCCAAGAAGTTCAATAATTCAGGTACGTGTTCAAAATTCGACACAGTTAATCTTTATATCAAATTACTACTGTGAGTCAATTCTCGTCACAACATATAAAAGCTAGACTTTTCTGCCCTCTAAAGGAACAATTTTCGCGAAAATCCTTTTATAGAGTAGCGGTTAAAAAATAGAGCGAGATGGTCCAAATATTGTACAGTTAATTTCTTTATCTTAAATTAATATTACAATCTGATTTTTATCCATTTAACCATTTTTTCATATGAACTTCCGTTTAATTTATGGGAGAGGGGATTGAAAAAATTACCTCAGCCTGTCATCAATTTAAATTGTCGTGATACTATTACTCAGCCACTTTTGTCAAGAAATTTCGAAAATTGCAGTTTTTTTTTCATATAATGCATTTTCAAAATAAGACATTGTATGGGGAGTGGTCGAAAAGGTGAACCGATCGACACCATCTGCAAAAGGATCAAAGCGCGTCAGTGCACCCAATCTGATCGAAATATCTCAAAAATTGTGACCTGAAGCTTGAATACAAATTTACATGGACCAACATCAGACGGACACACGGACGGGCAGGCTTAAATCGATTCAGAAAATGATTCTTGACATAATAAAAGATGGTTTTCTGCACAACTGGTGTAGGGTACAAAAAGATAAAAAAACAGCAAAAAACTAAACTTCGTGCCTCTGTTGTAGTTTACGGGACGATCTTCTATTCATATCCCTCGTTTCTCTTTAACTCCTTTCATTTGATACCCAATTGTTTATACTGCCAAGAAACGACAAATCCTCCACTTTGTGGGGTCCACCATATTCATTTTAGAATTAACACATCTTTCGACAGATAATATATCTTGATGTGAGTAATGCACAGAATAATGTTCAACATTCCCTCGTGTTTACCTTATGAGGAATAATCAAAAAGCACTGAAACAAACAAAATGAAAATATAAAAATTTTTGTGGACATCGCCGAGCTTTTCCATTTTCGTGCATGAATAGTATGGTCCTTCATGAAGTAAACAGGGAAATTTTCACTCATCCATCTTTCATAATTTATGAGCAATGGCCTGAAACATATAAATTTTTGCTTAGAGAAACAGAGTTTCATTCATTTTACGCTTTACTGTGGACGTGTGCTTTAAAGGATTTGTCTCATTTTCAATACCAACCTGCAAGGAAACGCTCCCAATGCTTCTGCCAAGTATACAGCCTCATCTTTTCTTTTCACCGACATTACACAATCAAGCAGACGGATGGGCCGACTGGCGTGCTGAAATCAATTTAAAACTCGATGCTAATCAACAATATATATACTTTTTATACTCGTCATCCTTCGGCAATGGGTGAAACGAAGGTGTTTCTTTTATTCGTGGAAAACCTATTCGTAATTCTGGAAATTATTTTTAACCAAAAGGTTAGATTCCTGTGTGTATAAATCGTGATCAAGTAATATAAACTCTAATGCACTAACATGCGGTTCGATTAAGAAATTCAAATGTATAATCACTTAAAGGTACTAACTGCTTATGGGATAAAATGGCAAGCAAAAAAGTTTTATAATGTTTGAAGTTCCATATGAAATCCCCGCAGATTTATATAGACTGATGTATTGAATCAATTTAGCCAAAAGTCTAAATTCCCCTATTTTCCTAAGTAGGCCAGAATGAATTATTGGCGAAGAGAAAGAAAAGTTCACTACACCAAATCGATGATAGGGTAAATAAAATACTATCGACCCAAGTCGGAGTTATTATTATATTATATACATATATATGTTCGAGCATGCAATTTTAAAGATTAATTTCTACTTGCTTGATGAACGTGCCAGAATGAATTTCGGTATTATGATCAAGACAAACTGGATTGGAGAAAAGCCAAATATTTTCAAACAGGATGCGAGTCGATAGATTTTTAAGCGTTTAATATAAACAATTTAAGAGTTACTTACCTAACGAAATTATTAGCGAACAAAAAGCAAAGGGAATCGTTCTTAAAGATAAACCATAAAAATGCTACTTGCTGTGATGGTTTCTCGCTCTTTAGTGCTAGTCAAAGGGATCTAGGGTTGAATGCAAAACTTTTGTCGACGTAAGCACCGTTCTATTGTTATTGTAACGTTACAAAATCAAATCAACAGAGATTCTTTGCTTTACTGAATGAATGGCGTTTCTGGCGAAGAGCATGGTTTCAGAAGCTATAAGAACTCACCTCGAACAGTTTATGTCTCTATGGAGGAAATGAAAAGGTCGAGATGACTGCAAAAAGATTCTTTCGTTTAATCACGGCAAGGATGCAACGCTGTTTAAGAGCGAACGGAACTTAAATCAAGTAATTTATGGCTCAATGGAGGAAATAAAGGAAACGACATTGATTTGCATTTAGGTATGTATTTTGTTTTTTTTGTTTTTTTCTTTTTTGGTTTTTCTTTCTGCGTTAATATATTTATCAAATTGAAAAAAAGTCAATTGCAGTGAGCAAAAGGAAAAAGAAAAAGCTCACAGTCGCATATCAAAGGTAAGCATCATTTCGCCATTTCGAAGAATAATTTTCGGTAATATTTTCACTTCTTCTTCACACTTTGCAACATACCATTTTTTTTTTTTTTTTTTTTTTGGTTTTGAAAGCATAAACTTGACCTTTGATATTGAATTGAAATGAAAAGCTTAAGATGCGACGAATATGTTTATGAAAATATGGAAAGAGACAAAAAACAAAAAAAAAAAAAAATGGGAACATATGTTGTGTCAATGAAAGATATCCCCCTTAAATTTGCTTTTTATTTTTTTCATTTTTTGTTATAAATACTGCGGTAAACATTAATATAACGTCAAACGAAACATAAGGCAACATGTGTAACATATGAGAAAACATTCACGACAGCATGAAAGTGAAATGCATTAAAAAATTTAATTTAAAATTTTTCCAAACAGAAGTGTAAGGAAATAAATTCAAATATCAATACAAATACATATATATATAATATCGCATATATTTTATATATATATAATATATATATATATATTAATATATATGTATATATATAAAAAGAGCTGATGTAATCAGCAAACATAACATAATATTGTCTGAAACAATTTCTGAAAACATTTTAATAATATTGAGTAATAATACAATGAATGACGGAATGAATGACATTTGTTTGCGAGCGTATTCCATGTGAACGAGTGGCTGATTAACAATGACTGACAAACTACTACTGCCCCCACAATTAAGGCAATTCGTTTACATTTATCTCTATATATCTCTGGTTGTAATTTGCGATGACATAAGCCGGTCATATATGTAGTTCTCAATGAACTAACAAAACAGCAATTGTCTGTCCATAAATATATTTATACTTGTATTAATGCTTATGTATGCATGTAACACAAACACACATATATTTCATTTGTATTGTCATTCGGTCAATTGTTCCATTTTATTCTATCGTACCCTACATAGCTCGAATTACAATTCGTATTCATTTCACACAAATGTTTGTAACTGAACGAGAAACGAATTCTTTACATAACTAACTTCAAAGAAATATGCTTAACGAAGGACCTTACAAAATGAATGCATTAGTGGGGGCGTGTACCATTCATCGGATATTGGTGCCAAGATTCAACTCAAACTCAACGAAATTGATATGGGGATGCGTTTTTAAACTCGATGAGTTTATGTTATGGACACAACACCTAATTGGGCCATATTTTGATTGTATACAAAAAAAGAAAAAAAAAAACTAATCTTCGCATAAAATATTTTTACTTATATTAGATGACTTCAACGAGACGAAATGTATAGAAAATTTATTTATGATATAACAGTGTTTTACTTCCCATAGATCGGACCACCGGAGGTTTCGTTTATTAAGTGATAAGAAAACGTGATGAATCGTTTCCTATAGACGTATAAGACGTAGCGTATTGAACTGTAGACTTGCATCGCCCATATTGTATTTCATTGAATATTTGTGAATTTCGTGCCTCCATTGAATGCTCTATAGGACGATTAAGATCACTTTGATTATATAGAGATCAGTTTGTAAGCCAAGAGTATGTTAAATACTCAAAGTGCCTTAAAATGGAAAAAAAAGAAAAGAAAAAAATTAAAAAAAAAATGAATATAATATTTGCTTATATATTAGGGGTTTTTTGAGTAATCATCGAAACTCTTACTTGCTACGTCGTCAAAATTGGCAGTAATCATTAGCTGTTATATACTTTTGTCTATTGAAGCATTAGTTAAAAGTATCCACGATTTGTTATAAACTTTACATACTTAGAAATATATAAATAATGTTCGGTATATAACTATATACTTATTTATGGTATGTGTACACGTTCGGTCACCATCTCCTTCCCGCATTTGGTATTTTATATAAAAATTGAGCTGACAGTTAGTTGTTATTGTATATAATCATTCATGTGCTCTTAGCAAACTTTGCCTTTTGTTTGTTTGCATTTTATGCTACCCTGCTGTTGCTACTGTTGCTTTTCTGCTATTCTCTTATTGTTACCGTTGTTGTTATTGTCGCTTGCTGTCACATTGTATTTTAATTATGCACACGCGTACCATCATCGCGTTACCATCAGGAAAAAAAAAAAACAGGAAACACTATAATCTCCTATAATGTAGGTAGGGTGGCAGTATGTAAGCGGGACTTCTTTTTGCATGAGTTTACTGGCCGCCCAATTGTGGCACTTTCCAGGCTTATGCCACAAACTGTGTTTTTAAAAACAAACACAACATTTCACTGTTCACCTATAACAAAGTCATTGTTTTTATCGCTAACGACATCACACACATTGTCAAAAAGCGAAAGATAGAAAGAGAAAGAGAGACAATGAAAAAAAAATCTATTACCCCTCTCGCTGCCTTTTCGCTACTTATTCAACGCTAGTATATAACAACAGCACTTACGGGCTTTGCTTTGTGTTGTGGGGGCTTTTTCACTTTTTTAGTTATCATTGGATTTTATTGTCATTTTCATTGTGTGGATGCCTAGATACGTGAACGTATGCAGTTGCGGTAAACTCTTTGTTCCCCCAATCATTGACTGCTTGGCTTAGTTTTATATACGGATTGTTTCGATCATTGTTTTGTAATATGGAATTTTTTTTTTCTTTCTTGTTATTGCTATTGTTGTTGTTGTTGTTGCTTTTGCTCTTATTGATGTTGCCCTACCTTCCCATATTTTCCCTTTATTGGTATTAGCTGTCGCCTGATGCTGTCATCGTTTTTAAAGTCCTTTTTTGTAGATGAGTACAGCACTTCTTTTACGTATTATCTCCCCGTGATGCTGATGCTGATGCTGGTGCTGATGCCTTGTGTTGTTGGGGCCGTTGACATAGACACCATAATTGGTTTCGTTCCACGCTATTGACGCTGACAAGGATGTTACTTTAACTTCATACGCATCTGCACTTGCGCACAAATACTTATTGTTTGCCTTCTTTGGTTTTTCATCCCTAGAGAGTTACGCACTCGTTTCAAAGACGGCAAGCAAAAGTTATAGTACCTAAGAGTTTCTTATTTTCGTTTTTTCTCTCCTTTTTTTCTTTTTTTTTTTTTTTTGTATTCATTTAAGGTTTTTTTTTGTTTTTGTTTTTTTTTGTAAATACTTCTTTCATCGAAGCTCATTTTCTTCGAGTAAAATAATGAAGGCGACGTGTGCATGGTGCATGGAGTTGTACACCAACTAATATTTAATTGGATTTTTTGCAATATATTGGTTTCCTAGAAAACATGTCAAAAGTCATACATTTTTTCGGGTTTCACATTTACTTGCGGCCTTTTCTGTTCATTTTGCAAAATATTATCACGAATTAACCTAAGAGAACAAAAGCCGTAAAAAATTAAATTTTCACCTTAAACGATTATCAAGCTAAGCTTGCAGAACACTTGCTTATACGATCATATACATTTCTCATAAATTCGTAAATTCGACTAACAAAATTTTACTTAATTTACCTGTGAAGTAATTAAAAATCCATTTGCATAAAAAAAAAATCTGTATTATAAAAATAATCTTTTTTGAAATCATTGGGCGAGAAAACTAGATTTCTCTCTCGTTATAGTTATGCAGTCGGTGTACGTTTTAAATACATTCGAAGCAATCAGCCAACGTACCAATCAACAAAGCAAAATAATTGAGCAACCGATCGCAAAGATTTTAGAAATAGCTTAACCATAGTCACTGTTCAGTAGACAAACAAGAATGATTCGCCTAAAAACGTATCATTTGTGTGCAAATCCGTAGTCTAAAC
Organism: Glossina morsitans morsitans; assembly: GCA_001077435.1. NCBI lineage: Eukaryota > Metazoa > Arthropoda > Insecta > Diptera > Glossinidae > Glossina > Glossina morsitans. The sequence continues at coordinate 15,793 of CCAG010000603.1, read as the reverse complement.
TGGGCATGATTCTAAGCTGTTAAAAACATAAAACACCTTATAAAGAACATGTAAACGCTTACATATATTTATATGCACACAAAATGTAAATGGTGCGCTAAGTAAAAACTTCATGGTATTTTTCCGAATACAAGTCGCTTTAGAACCGGATAGCTTTGACGCAATACTCAACAATGCTATTAAGCCGTACTATAGCGCGTTTGAAAACGCTCAGTTCAGGGGCAATGAGAAGAAAAACACTAGCCCGTTTGCTAATTTAGCCAAAATTAATTGAAATCCCGGAACATCCTCTGCTATCCGACCATCGTTTGTTGCGTTCTCTAAAAAATTCTCTTAATGGTTTATAGTTTATTTTTTTTTTTTTAAAGAATATCTATGAAAATCACTTTGTCTCTGTTTTTTGTGTTGCAGGAATTCACTGCAGAAGTGTAGCATAGGAAAAACCAGTGCCACATATTTGATGTAATGAAATTCATAGAAAATGTTCAAAAAATGTTGCAAACGTTTTCCATGACGCAACACTTAATAGAAAACGTATATATGTATGTTATATTTATATACTTTAATACGTATACATGTTTATGTGTTATATTATATAAAAAATTATACATAAAAGCATTCTTTATATACATACATATATACAATATACGTATATAATATAATAGATGATATTTTGAGGTTGCATTCGTGATAACAAAACCTGAACGAAAAAAATCTACAGAAGAAAAATGTTCATGCTTTTCATACGTGCCGTGTAAAAGCGAAAAAATGCAGCAAAGCAGCAGGCAGATCTCTCAATCAAATAGTGAAGTGAAAGAAGATCTCATAACTTTTTTTTTTTGTTTTTCTCTTCAAAATTTGACTTGAATTTTATCATTGACTAAATTACAGGCACAAACTATTGACATAGGCATTCGATAGACTTACACAATTTCAAATGTTATACGATTTTATAACATAACTTCCTAAACTGAATAAATAAAAGTAAATCTAAAATGCGTTCTGATAATGAACACAATTCAACAAACACTAAGTATTAATATATGCCGTAAGTACACAGTAAACTTAGTCCACTTACAATAATAGAATAATAATGGAAACCGTAGCACGATGACGAAATAAAGTACAATTTTTGATCGGATAAATGCTGGGCATATTCAACCGTACACTACACGGCACCCATCTACTTATACATCATTTCAAGTATTTCAAGCTTCTGGAAAAGAATTACTTTCGTATTTGAAGTAATAACTAAAACCGATACGTGCTCTGTGTGCTTTGTGTTGATGAAGGAAAGCACGCTTTATAATAAAGGGCTAGTAAAATTTTAAAGTATTTCATTTCGTAATTTTGAGATGGGTTTTGGATCGTCGCTTTCGAAAATGTTCGAAATTATGTTTACTTTACCTAAAGAAAATATAAATCATATTTTCCTAGTCGTTTACTTTCGTGCTTGGCAACAAACTGGATCTTTTATGGTTACTGCATGCCGTATTTACGTTTGCAAGTAAAATCGACATTCTGCGCTTTTATTACTTTCCCAACTAGTTCATCCCCTCCTTGGTCCATGACGACGGTGCATTGGTAACCACAGCCTTCGGTTAACTTAGTTTTTATTTTTATTCTATGACCAACGACTCAGGGGATGTCCCCCATACGCGTAATACATGACGCGAAAAGAAGTCAGAAAAGAGAAAGATATAAACGAGGAGCCGCAGCCTAGTGAGTGTGTACCCAATAGATAAGTGCTACGTCTTGACCGATTAAGCACTCATAATAACTACGACCGCAGTAAACTCTGCCGCATTGAGCTTTGAACCCACGGACACAGATTTTATAGCCGCGATTCTTAACTACTCGGCTACCCATGCCTCTTGCGTATGGAGTGCAATAAAGTCAACAATTCAAAAGCAAAACGAAACATAGTTGACTTTGCTTCGTCACAAAGACTTCAGTGAAAATGAGAAATTAATTCTGCAGAAAAATGTAGCAAGAAAAGCGAGCTGATAGTAGAGTGTAAGAAGAAAGTCAGTTAGCAAAATTTATGGTGAAAATTGCATTAGATTGCGTCCCATAAAAACGTTCTTTGTTGTCTTATAAACGAATTTGCAGAGAGTTTACTCTCAATCCAAAAAAAAAAAAAAAAAAAATTGCTGGTAAGTATTGTGAGCAGATCTTCCGACAGACGCCTACATCTGATGTCTTTAACTTTATCCATGACGATAGCCAAGTAAGTAATTAGTTCAGCAAGTGCTGCAAAAACTTACAAAGTTCAACTGATAAAATCGTAAATCACTCACTATATTCTATTTAACACATGTCCTTCGCATTGTCATCTGTTTTCCTCTCTGTAAAAAATTTATTGCCGATATCGTTTGAGATAAAGCCGCCATTCTTTCTTAAAAGAATGAATAGAAAAATTTATATAAGAAAAGAGCATTATGTGTTATTTTCAGATCAATTTGAAATCGTGCGAAAACTTTTGCAATACTTAAGTAGTCGTCTATTTGACTAAATTAAATAATGATAACAATATTAGTAAAATTGTTATACAAGCAACTCACAAGAATAGAAGCCCTTACGTTAATCTTAGCTTAAAACTCATGACAAATCAAATGACAAAGACAACCGTTTAAAAAAAATGTTCATGTATAAATTATAATTATGTACATCGATTTTTTTCGCTTTACATTATTAAGCGAATTAATTTAATAACCAATCAACTATACTCATCTTTAAATATATTGCCCGTAGATATGGAAAGTGAATCATTGTAAGCCTGTAGAAATAATAGCAACGGATATATTTACAAAAAGCATCATGTTCGCTTTTCCCTTTGAATTCATTTCCTCGCATCGTGACGTCAGACGATCAGAGTCATTAAAAGCAGCAAGCAGTTTTTCATTATACCGTACCGTACAGGCGTAGCCACATTCTTTACAATGGTATATGAATAAAAAAACAAAAGCCTATGAAAAGTTGATTCTTGTTTTAAAATCTACTATAAATTACATACAAACAATTTAAAAATACTTAAATAATTGTAATAAAAAAATCCGTATATACGATTAATAAATACCCTACAGCAATTTCAACTAATACAGTTTCCCATTTGAGCCTTTTCATGCTAAATTACTTTTTTATCGAAAACATTCCTTCACAACATTTGATCTTTTCCATCATATTTTATATGGGAAGGGGGACTCAAATTACCCATGGCCCATGGAAACTAAATTTTTCAAATACGATTTTTGTCGAAAGATTTCAAAAATTGCAAATTATTTTCATATAATGATCCTTTCAAAATGAGTGGTCGTGAAAATCGTCCGATTCAATGCAATTTTCAATAGTGTTCGTGAGTGGGCCAAAACGCACAATTATATCAAATTTCATCGAACTATCTCAAAAATTTGTAAGTTGAATACAAGAATGCTTGAATGTAAATCGGACAGATGGACGGACGTATGAAGTCAGATAGACGATGCTAGAATTGCGATTTTTAATCTAATCGATATAAATAGTGGATAAAATATGAATCCATTTTACATTACATTTACTTTACGTTACGTATTTAATCCGTATAAATTTCACATACTCTACCACAACTGGTGTAGAGCATAGATGGAATATATAAAAATAGAAAATTAAAAATCGCAATAAATTTTACATATATATGATCGATATATCAAACAGATGATCTGAGGAATCGCATCGATTGGCTCCGTTCGTTAAATCCAAATCGGCTGATATTATTATATAACTCTATACAAAGTATAACTGATGATACGATTCCTTCCGAGCATTATTTAGATCCGCGAATGCATTTCAAAAATATCGCAAGTCAATTAATTCACTTTACGTGCAGTAGCTATAGCTCTAAACGAGTGATAAAATTTATCTAAAAAATTTAAGGAGCTTTTCAAACGTACATTCTCACTTACATTTCATATAAAGTGAATAGTCGGTCGTTCACGATATTTTATAGATGCTTTTTATAGATATTTTATAGGTCCTCCAATGTCACGGTCATCTTTCGAGCCTGAAAATTTTTGCAGAAGAAATGGAAAATTTTTTTTTTATTTTTTCTGAAACAACCGTTAATGCATAGCTTAATAGTGCACAGTTCATCAAAATGTAGCCTTTTGAAGTGTGAAGTGAAACTTGACGAAAATTTGCACCGAGGACTTAAAACAGCAGATTAATGCCACCTAACGGAGATTATGTAGAGCAATTATTTTGTGCACAGCAAAATGACTGATCTCTCAGATTATGTAAATCGTAATAATAAACTAAAATGAAAAGCAAAAAAAAAAAAACATTGATACACAAAACAAAAACAAACTAATATTTATGCCCACACAGTAAATGGTTACTAAATCTTCATATAAGTGCATATATACACATTTTCTTTCTCCATTTAACGATTTTCAAAACAAAAAAAATTTTTTTTTTTAAATAGAAAATAAACAAAATAAAATTTACAACGGTATACAAAAATTTATATTAACAAAGTATGGCATATAAAAGGGGGCGTTCTTTTTTCGGCTTTTATTTTTTTCTTTTCTTTCGTTGTTACATACACCATTACATTCACAGACATTCACACTATAACAATAAGTTATGAATGCTTTCAAAAATTGTTCGTTCATAAAAGTTGAAAACAATCATTTTTCATTTTTCGTTGTGTGGCGGGCTATGGTGATGGTAAACTGTTGTTGATGGCGTCAAAGCTATCGCTATAGCTACCGAACTGTGTTCGATAGTGTTTTTAAAAATTTTATAGAATTTTTTTCTTCCATTTTGGTACAAAGACGTTTTAGTTTTTTATTCATTTATATTTTCTTTTACCTAAATGAAAGATATACTAAAGCCGTTATAGCACATGTCTACTATCAAAACATATATAATAAATTTCGATTCATTATTGTATTCTGAATATGAAAATCTTTTCACAAAGCAAGATCTTTATCTGAAAAATTCATCCAAAATTACCGAAAGAGAATTTTAAAGCACAGAGATGCTAACCTTCACTTTTGTTAATTAAAGCAAACCGTATATATATCAGATTATGGTTCCTTTTACGAGTCGTTTATATTCACGATTAGATGGTCGCACAATATATACGACGAGATATACGAGATATACCTTACGGAAATTATGGGCTTTAAAGTGGCAGAAGATCAATTGCAATCATTGCTGTTTGTCGAGAAAATGTTGAAAATAGTTTATGAACCTCAATACAACTAATACGATATATTCAAAATGTTGAACATAAGTCAACAATAACGGGTGAAATCAAGTGTAAAGAGTTGCTTTTGTATCCTTTTGCAATATAATTTACGATGCCACAGGACGACAATAATTTGCTTATCAACGACGAAAGCAACGCCTTTTAAGCGAGTATCCTTTACACGATATCGAGAAAGTCAAATCGATTGTATCGACGCCCGCTATTGCTTGTCACAATTTTGAAATGATTATCATCGCAAGTACTGGGCATCTGTAATTCGTCCTGACGATATTGCAAACTATTCACAGTTTGTTGTTTTCCTCTCAATACAACAAAAACTCTATGCTGTTTTAGCTTTGACTAGAGAAAACTATATTGTTGTTCAATACTGAATAATATAATGTATGCATGTATGTATGTATGTATGTGCAATATTTTTTGTTGTTGTCTTTCATAATACATAATATATATGTACATGTAAATTGTGCATGTATTACTATTGTTATTATTGTTGTTGCGTTTGTTTTCGTATATATTTAAAAATGCTTTAAACTAAAGTGATTTGAAAAATTGTATGCGCTATACTGACCGTTATAGCGCATTTGTATTGAAATCGTTTCATTTTTTTTTTTTTTTTTTTTTTGGTTTATTTTTGTGTTCAGGCTCTCCTATATACCAATGCATTTGCTACGTTAGCAGCGCATTCAATTGGAAATAAGCGATTGTCGACAATTCGTTTTGTACAACGAGAGTGTCTCTTTTTTTTTAAATTTTTTTTTATTTTTTGCTTTTATGGTCCGCAAAAAAAATCAACGTTTAGTTTGTAGGTTTTTTTTTTTTTTTTCACTGTGCTCCTAACGTGATAGTCTTGCGTTCGAAATGTTAAGTTAGAGAAAAGAAGAAAATAGCAAAAAAAAAAAAAAGAGATTGAAAATGAAATAAAAAGAGAAAATCTTTTTAACTATATACGCAGCTGCACCTTTTTACAATGGCTGCAATCGTTTTAAGTTGGATTAGTAGTATCACTTGCGGTCAGTAACCACACTTTTGTTCTTCAATGGACCAGCAATACCAGCACCATCACTACTATCATTACCAGCAACAATAACAGCGTAATAAGAAACGCTTAAGTTCATGAATTTATTAGCAGGAGCGCATAAAAAATTACAAAAGAATTTGTATTCAGACAAATCGAAAGAGAGAGCTCGCCGCACCATCAAATCAATAAATTTTTCGTTTTTGGTTTTTTATTTATTTAAGTAACGGCAAGCAAACAATTCTTCTTCTTCTTCTTTTTGCTCTTTTTTTACATTCACATCTGCATTTATTGCCTTTGAAAGCGTTTTAAAATGATTGAAATTGAATTTACTTCTTCCACGCTCCTGTCATGTCATATTAGTTGCAACTATCGAATGTATCAGCATCACCCGCCCGAAAAACAATAACTTTTCCTATATTTTTAGCCTCAAGCGAAATTTGGTCGGAACATTTCAAAAACAAACAAAAAAAAAAAAAAGAGAAAAAACAAGGAAAACAAAATCCTTTGAAATCTATCCATTATAGTGTTAACAACATTATGCACAGCAGCCCTGGCAACCTCACCAGTCACTTACACGTTCGCCCGCTTTTTGGCTCGCTCGCTCGCTCGCACGTTCGTTTGCTCGTTCGGTCGCTGAATGGCTTAACTCTCGAACTAGTCTAACAAGCATGGAGTGGTGGTAACCACTCCACCCAAACAACAATTGCAGCAGTTACCTGACCCGCTAAAATATTATTGAACTCGTTTCATTTGGTTGCTCTGTCTCCGTTTGTTTGTTGTTTGTTGCACGTGTTATTTTGTTGACTATGGCGACGACAGTTACATTCGGGTGTTGTTGCAATTGTTGCAATTGTTTTTGACTTTTGTGGTGGCGCATGTACGCCCCGTGACCAAATTAAGTTTCAGTTTTTGTGTTCGTTGCACAATTTCCTTAAAAATAGTTTTTCAGCAGCAAAATTGAATTTAACTTAAATTTCGATTTTCTTTTTCCTTCTCTGTCATCGGCAGTTCAATTGCTTGGGCGTTTTCTAGTTTATTTGAAAATCTTGAAAAGCACTTCTTGGCGCCAAATGTTTGTCCAGTTTAGACATAAACAATTGTTCAAGTAACAAAGTTGAGCTTAAAGAATTTGTTATGTTCGACATTGCTGTTGCTGTTGCTGTTACCGGTGCCGGTGCCGGTGCCGTTGCGGTTGCTATGCGCCATTGCTGTTACTATTGCTATTGCTATTGCTATTTCTATTGCTGTTGCTGTTGCTGTCGCTGTTGCTACTGCCGCTATTTACTATCGCTCTGTTCACTGTTATCGCTCGCTATTGTCAGCGTGAGCGTTGTGTGTTCCTTTCCGTTTTTCTTTCTTTCTTTTCCATTTTTTTTGTGAGTCACTACACTTTTGTGCAATCGTGCGTGCATGTAGTTGTTTAGCTAAAATTTGACATGCAAGCATGCATGCATGCATGCATACGATCAGAGAACATGTTTTGTGTTGCAGTTTGTTGCACATTCGGTTAAGTTTGTACGGAACGATAGACTAAAACTAAACAAACGAATATATCAGTTAAAAGGGAGCGAAAAAGGGCTCAATTTACCAAAAGTTTTACGATCAAAATGTATGTAACAATCAAAAGAATTCAGAAGAAGAATGAATGTCTTGTCTCAAGCGAGAGACAAATTCGATTATTTTTAGAAAATGTCACAATTCTGCAAAAGCTTTTATCAAAATTTTCTGTCATTTCGATCGTTTATGATTTGTATACGATCTGCAACGAGTCTAGGTTAGCTTGTTCTTTTTTTTTTTTTTTTTGTTGTTATTTTCAAAACAGTTTCGTCGACTTATTAAAGATTGCTTTTTAATGAGACAATAATTACCGATTAAGCTCAGCTAAATTTGTTAGCAATATATTGCTTTTAAACGAAGTGAGACAGTGCAGAAAACAGTGGACATTTAAAAGAAAAAATGAAAAGATTATAAAAATAAATTTAAAAATTCCAAAATCTTCACTACTTTGCATGAAAATTTATGCATGGAGGAGAGACAATATGCCATAAGTCGATGGCTATAGTAACAAAATCGAATGAATGAAAGTTCGAATTGCTGCCCAATTGAGGCCTTTCAACGACTATCCTATACTTGTAATTCTTCCATAAAAGCTTCAGGGACAAAGTTTCGAATCATATAATGAAGTTATTGCGGAAATTGAAGCGATTTTTGAAAGGTGTTTGCAAAACAATCTACTAAGAAAACATGGACGTGCTAGAGAACCGTAAAATGATGGTTGAAGAAAACTGTCGATGAACAAAAAAAAAATTTTTTTTTTCAATTAGTTCCGGCAATTATTGACCATCCTCTGCAGTGGGCATATGAAAATTTGCAAACATTCAAAGCGCAAAGAAACACATATCGGTAGCATTACAAAACTTATATCGTTTTGATCAGAACAAAATTATGAGACGGTTCTTTGCTGCCGGGGCAAATGGAAATTTGGGATAGATATTTTCAATTTATGGTCAGAGGTTATATGGATTAGGCGCACCGGGGAAATGGAATTACTGTAATCAACGAGCAACATACATCATAATTCGTATGATGCTTTTTAGAATTAATTCCAAAATTGTTTAGTAGTTTACTTTATAAATTCGAATCTTCAAATTCTGAATTATGGCAGAGCCATTAAAATTCACTATATTAAGATTCGCTGTTACCTATTAGAAGCCGACGTTATCTATCAATTTCGGTTCCCATTAGAATCCATGTCTTGAGTTGAGTAGAAAGCATAATAATACTTAATAATAATAATACGTCCCGATCTTAGTAGAACTTGAATAGAACGAACGAATTGCATTTTGTACATTTTAAAGGGCATTAGCTCAATCACAAAATAACTTAACTACTAACAATTACGGTATAAAATAAAAGCATTCACCAATTTAACAGATGCCCACAGCGCAGTTTTCCTGCAGGTCACTGCACTTTAAAGAAATGTTCCAACATAACGCTAAATCCTAATCTTACACTAATGCATTATGATGAACGCACTACATTAACAATCATTTACTAATAAAGAACCAAACCTGACGATCATCAGTAGAGTAAAATGTTTACTTGCATTAAAATATCTTGGAATTTAATCATAAATAAAAGAAATAGAAGATGATAATAAAAAAAAAAAAAACCGAAAAAAAAACAAAATTCATCATAAACTAACGTAAGGAAGAGTGAAGTAAAGGCAAAAAGAAAATAAGAGATTTAATGCGAACAATCAAATAAATGTGAGACAGAAAGACATTTTACCTGGCAACTTTGAGTGATTGCTGATATAAATCTAGAGCTGCTTAATGTCAAGTAAATGCATTTTATACATCAATCTGAACAACGCACAGCATATTTGCTTAGCGCGCGCAATCACACACACATACACACACACACACGTACACATACACACACACACACGCAAACACAGACACCTACCATCTAAAGGATTAAGAAGACGAAAAAACGGACCATATTTTGTATATATATATATATACATACATATACATAAATATAGAAGGAGTACCGACTATTATTATAACCAAACATTTGGCATTAAGAGAGGCGAACAAATGCATTGTAAATCAGGAAAAGACAGTCAGATCGGTCAGTACAGGATAGATTTAATATGTACATGTATGGTAATCAAGTGTAAAACCAGTTTCATAGGAACAATGATAGCTTAGTTCGCAAATAATACAGAAAGACAAACGCACAAACAAAATAATACAATGAGCGATTTGTTGGCAATAAAAGGAAAAAAAAAATTATAACAAAAATTGTGCTTTTATGTGCAGTTTCCATACGATAGGTGGACTGGCTGCTGTGCAAAATATATGAACAACAAACTTATTAAAATTCTAGAAACTTACCTATGCACGTAGAAAGGAAGCAGTCAGAGTCAAGACGATTAGAAGAGCAGACAAATGTTTATTTGTAGCCGGTACAGTTCTTTCCATTTAACTGAGTAAAAACAGCTTTTGCGTAACATTTTCTCCTTCTTATTTTTCTATTTAATTATGTATTAAAAAAAAAAGAAGATATTTTACATATAAGCGAATTACGTTTCGCCCACATTCCAACATTCAAAAACTATTTTGACTAATTAGCAATGAGCTTGCATTCACGCCCACTGCTTCCCAAATGCAAATTCGGAATAGGTTTTCAATCATTTATTATACAACTGATTCGATATCATTTATATCGTCAACGATTAAGGTTAACTTACGATCAGTATTTAGAAAAATTGAAAACACAACAATAAAGTGTAGTGTAAAGAGTTTTCAAACTTGAGAGCAAAAAAAAAAAAAAATAACAAAAAAACTTATCATCTAACTTTTAAATGGTAGTAGGTAGACTTAAATGTAAGCGCGTCTCTTACATGGGAAACACTGTAAGCATAAGGAACAATTTGCAGCTGCCAGTTAAATGAAAATGGAAAACAGCTTGAGCATCGTATATATGTACTAATGCGTATTTTGTTAAAATGAATTGAATTGGACGGGACTGGACTGGAAAACTTCAGAAAATAGATTAGAATAATTTACCTTCTGGGCGGTTTTTCGATTTAACTTCTACACTCTGCATAGTCAGATTATACGTGCTCGTGCACGTAATGCCGTAATGCCTAAAAAAAGTGAATAGGGAAATACAAATGGCAAACATGAAGAGAATAAGAAAGAGAGCGCGAAAAAACGAGATAGAAAAAGAAAGAGAGATGAGTTCAATGAAAGCTCATTATACCGGATGGCATGCTGAGTTGGCAGCCAAATCAACAGGCAAGCATGCAAAAGTTATGCATTAAGCACGCGCTCAGCTGGCAATCAACAGCAACATCATCATTATGGCGTTTATTATTGGCAACACCATGCGAAAACACTAACATTATTAACAACAACAGCAACAACAGCAATAACAACAACACTAGCATCATTATGATGATCTATAAAAATCATACTTTTAATATGCATCACATAATATAATAAGTAATAAACTTGCTCTGGTTTTAACGCACACTCGTGTACAATAAAATAACGCGCGCAGGCGCTTAAAAACAAATTTAAACATCCATCTATGCAGCTGCATAACACACATCCACAATGTGTAATAATCGAGAATTAGTTGTATGATATATATATATGTGAGTATCTGTGTGTGTGTGTGTGTGTGTGTGTGTGTGTGTGTGTGTGTGTCTTTCTGTAAGTATATATGTATCAATGTAAATGCTTACATTTAAAGCGTAGCCTACCCGACCGCCTGACTGTCTGCCTGCATTACTATCATTATATGAATTTACTCTTTTTGTTTTACACGATTCAGACACGTTTATGCATTGCTACCGGCACAATTCGGGGCCATCATCTTTTCCCTGGTTTATGCACCAAATATATATATACGACCAGGTATCTGCAGTTGTATGTGGCCTCTTTGTTTTTTATGATTTCTTCATGAATTATTTGAAATTTGTTTTCTTTTTTTTTTTTTTGCTTGTCTTTTTTACTATAAATTTTGTTCTTACCTTCTTAACGTTGCTATTGAAAATTCTTTAGAAAAGATTGAACAAAAGTTTCACGCGCGTCTACTAGTTATTCATTCTTCTATTGCGCACACACATGTATTATATATAGACATAACTGTCAGCTTTCAAAATTTTGATCTTTCCATTATCGTAAAAGCTTTCAATATCTCTTTTATTTTGATTCCAATCAAAATTTCATGTTCATGGATCAGTACCGTGTACGTGGAAAGCTAAAATGCGTTCGTATGCTTTCTTCTCTGTTCTCAACGATCTTCGATAACTAACTAAATTAGAGATTGAATGATTTTCTTATTCAATTAAAGTTCGGTCGATATAACGAAGCGAATTGTTGACAACTATAAAACTTTTTAAATTTATGAACAACTTTGTCTCTTCAATATCAAAAGACTGCGGAGAAAGTCGTTCGTATACAAAATACTTGAAGCATTTCCATTTCCATTAAAGTTCAAATTGGAATCGATTGATCTTTAAATCCTTATGTATTCTCCATCCTTATGCTCGTTCCTCTTATGCTTCTTAATATCTATAAGGCACACATTTATTGTCACAAACTTATGATTATTCGATTATAACAGACATTAAAATGAAAATTTTTTTACCATTTTTCTTTTATTATAAAACAAGTGTCTGTTAGTTTTCCTTACGGATTAATAAAATATGACGACTGAATGAATGCAAATGTTTCTCAAAATTCAGTTAAATATTAACAGCAGTCACGATATACTCCTTCGTCTTATGGGGTGTGTGTGTGTGTGTGTAAACATTACTTGTCATCAGTTTGTTGAGTTTAAAATTTAAAAAAAAAAAAAAACATATCGCGAATGATGAAAGTTTTTATAGGCTTCCTGTGCGCACATATGGGTGTCGTGTGCATGTGATCGTTTTAATAATTGCAACAACAAGTGGCAAGTGCTAAAAGCATATTAATCATGACTACATATGCAAAAATCAAAAAAAAAAAAAAAAAACAAGAAAACAAAACAGAACAAAGTAAAAAAAACGAAAGAAATTGCGTCCTATTTACTCTTATGAAGCAGCGTCTGCAAGCACCAATACGTTGCGTTGTACAGTACAGTAGAGAGTGCAGCGAGAGGTTGGATTCCAATTTCAAGTTCTTGGCTTACTTGATTTCAGTTGTCGTTTAATGATTTTGTTCAAGTTTTATTGTTGTGGTCGACTAATTTGTTTATTTGTTTGCCCGTTGCATAGTTGAGTTCGTTTATACAAAAATATTTGTCTCAACAGTCAACTTTAATTTATGTGGTAAGATGAGAACAAAATAACACTTAAGTTTTGAAATAAAATGAAAAAATACTGCCATGACAATTAATTTATATATAATTTTAATTGTTCTTTATTTACAATAGATTTCAAGGGACATAGATACACAAGCCAGCATGAATCATAGCAATGAAGGAAATGTTTACATGCAACTTCATATCCAAGCATGGAATACAAGTGCGCAACGGTTCATTTGTTACTCTCCGCAGCTTTTCGGAAACTCAAAATATTTCAAATTCTTTTTCATCATTGCTTTTATACCCTACATCACTTGCGCTACAAGGTATATTAAATTTGGGCTGATTGTATATAACACGTAGAAGCGCTTAAGATAGATTCGTCCTTTTATTATACCGACAAATACTAAGCCTGCCTGTCCGTCTGTCTATCCGTCTTATATCTGCCCATATAAATTTGTGTTCAAACTACAAGTCCCAATCGTTAAAATATTTTGATAAAACTTAGTATACAGACGTGCCTTGATTTAAGGACAAACACTATTGAAAAAAAAAAAGCAATTTCCTTTGAATTTGAATCTTTATATAGTAAAAAATTTTAATATTTCATAGGGAAAATTAGTTCATTATAGTAAATTGACACAGAAATTAACTTTGCCGAATTTTGACAAAATAGGTTTATTTTTTTTATTTTTTTACAAGAGCGAGCTACTTTTTTCAAACTCAATGTAAAAATTGGTCCGATCGACTTATAAGTTAATTCATTTTCTCCAAGTGAATAATTAGATGTCATTGCTAAGACCTTCGAATGCCGAGCAACAGACGACAAATATACCCAACAGAGATTCACTCTTTACACTTATAAAGTCTTTGAGACGAGATTTGTGTGGCATTACAGATATTTAACACATCTGATAACAGTGGTGGGTATTAAAATGAAAAAAAATACCCAAATTTCCAAATATGATTTCAATAATCCCGGAAATGAAAATCATTTTGTAATTTATCAGAAATTTTTATATGAGCTGTTTAAAATTATATTTCCGAAAATCCGCGTCAATTTAATGGATAAGTTGTTTAGATGACACGTCATAGTCTCAAAAACAACAAGTAAGAAAATTAAATTCGATCGGGACCGAATCTTTTATACCGATCACTGTTATCTTAAAAAAGGCAAAAGAAGTAAAAGAACAAAATTTTCATGCTCTATAATATGGAAAATTCTTTTATTTTCAAAATAAGAGCTTTTTTCGTATAGGAGTGTGGGCGTTGCAGGCATGTCCTTTGAAAAGTTTAGATCAATTCAAAATTCATTTTCGCTAACGGGAGAAAGTTTACCAGAAATACTACCAAGTTGCGCAAACAGACGAATGGACAGACGAATAGGTGAACATGTTTAGGTGCATTCCAAATTCGAAACTAGCCAAGAATTTATATACTTTGTGGGGTATTAGAAGCTTGTTTCTGCGCGTTATAAACGTATTGGAAAAACAGTGAAAGTTTTAAACACTATAATCCTGAGTAGGCGTGGTCAATTTTTCCCATTCTCGTACACAAGTGCCACAGCACCATCCATAGAATATGCGTTTAAATTTTTGTACACTTATTTGCTATAGTTTATGAGTAATGAGCAAAAAACCAATTTTTCATTCCTTTTGAAAAACAGAGGTGTTTTCAGTTTATGTGGTGCTGTGGGCGTGTCCTTTAACCGATTTAGCCCGTTTTCGATAGCTTCATTTTTGCTGCCAGTAAAATGCTTGCAACAGGCATTACACAGATGGACGGACCGACAGACGGACGTGGTTAAATCGATTCAGAATTATATACTTTGTGGGGTCTCTGGTGCGTCTTTCTGGGCGTTGCAAACGTTTTGACAAAATGAATAGACCCCTCATTTTTCAATTATGGGTATATCACAGAAATTATCCGTCAAAAGCGGGCGTGCCTCAGAAAAAAGAGTACACATCTACACAATTTGCTGCACTATATCATTAAAAACCAATATGTAACATCTAAAGATCTCGGTGTCCTTATGCCCAATGACATCAATTTAGTGTTAAATGAAAGTACACACCGAGCGACTGATTCGCCAGCAATAAGAAAAAAATGTACATTGAAGAAACTTTTAGGATAGCGTGCACTATCCTACAAAGGTTAGGCGGCTTTTTTATTTATTTATTTATTTTTTTTTTATATGTCGCGGCGTTTGTTGCTGTTTTTTTTTTTTTGCGGTTTTGTCTTTCGATTTAACTCAACAGAGAATGAAGTTTTAATTTTGTTTCTTTTTTTGTTTCTCTCTCCTTAATTCCCTTCTGTTCATTTGTAAGACGCATCTCATTTAAGGGACAAATCCGATTATGTATAAAGTTTCGTATTTTTTCAAAAACACAAAAAGAAATCCGAATAAAATGTATTTCACTTCATTCTTTGGATTGTTTTTGTTGCGTTTTCGTAGGATTTTGCGGCTAATTTCAAAGATTATAAACGAAAATCCTTTTAGAGCATTTTAAGCTTTTGTAAAACACACAACATGAGCATTGTGAGCAGACACAGATCACGAATCATATATAAATATATTTGTATGTATACATACATGCATAGAGATGCAGGTATCGGCGCATAAAAGCTCAGATTTACAGCAATACTATGAATTTCGTAAACATACATATATATATATATATATATATATACATATATATATATATATACACATATAT
>CCAG010000601.1:0-21302 GCA_001077435.1 Glossina morsitans morsitans | reverse complement strand
TGTCTAACTGGGTGGCTGATTGGCGGCTTTGGCAAGCAGGTTTCATGCACAACCATCAAAAAATTAAAGCATATTAAACTTTTCATACCATTGTTGTTTGCAAAAATATACATTAGAGGGTGGATAGCGACGCCAAGTCGATATAATATCACATTCTTTTGGTGTTGAAATGTTTATAATCGTAAGAAACTTTGTAGATTTATGCATTCTCTAAAGAAACTTCAAGAAAAGTTTAGTTAAGCTCGGTCATAACTCCCGCTCACCGCTCAGTTAAAAAAATCAAAAAAAAAAACAATTTAAAAAAATAAACGATCAATAGAGTTTCGAATCTATAATAAATATCGATTTGAAATTTGCCACAAAAATATCTTAAATGCAGAAACACTATGCGAAAGTAAATACTATCGGTTCTTAAGCTATCAGCTTATATATCATATTTGCAGGGAAATTTTAAGTACACCATCTTGTCCTCAATTTCGATACGTTATGCAATGCCTGAACTATAGAACGATACATTTCAACGCCACTTTCGTCTGTTCAATAGCCAATTATAAACAAAATGGAGCATAATTATTAAGGATGAAAGTGTTACATAGAAGAATAGGAAAGAAGTATTCTTTTGCATACGAACGAACAGTTGCTGAACTATCGATGATCTCAGGAATCAGCAATAATTCGGGCAAGTAGTAAACACAACCGCACTGAAATTGATGAAATGCAATTAGAATGCAACTCTAATGCAAAATAGATACAATGACACTGATGATTAAAGACACAAGTAGAGATACAAGGAAACTGAATAGCCATGAAGAACGAAAGTACGACAAGGAAAGAGAAAGCTATTAAAGATGTCAGGAATATGTCAAATACCACTAAAGAAAAGAACAATGGATTGATATGATATTTATTGTTTAAAGTAAAATAAAAAAAAACGTAGTATATATATATATATATATGTATATATATAATTTTAATCAACGAAACCAATGTCAAATATGTTCTGAAATACTTCCGTTTCATTTTAGTTATCATAGGTTGCAAAGTGAAAGAAATTTCGATAAAGAGTTGACCACAATTATTCGCTGAAAAGTAAATATTCGACCTCGTTTCCTTTTCTTTATCTAGCATGTTAGATTAAATTAAGTACGTTACTCTTCAATTTTGTCATATATACGTAATACAATTATTAGGAATAGGTTTACGCTCACATAACATAATGTAGTTATCCGGATTTATAACTTTTAAAACAAGAAAGCAGAGAGCATGAAAAAATTCGTCTTAACCCTAATATCCTCATCTTTTTTTCTTCTTTTTTTATATATGCATATCAACCACAATCGCACAACTATCGTATTCTAAAAATTGATATTTTATGAGTTTGATCGCTAAAATGTACATATCTCTACGTATGCATGCGTATATATATGTGTATGTGTTTGTGTGTAATTTAGTAAAAACACAACTATATATTGCGGCTATAGAAATCCAATTTTTATTAACTTTAAGTGCCACATATTTAATATACACACACACACACATACATACATACATACACAGAGAGGAACGCCATCATTGATAGTAGCGTTGCGTTGATTCATTTTAAACTACATTTTCTATTCTTTTTTTTGTTCTGTTGTGTTACTCTATTAAGTTTCAGTTGGCTTTTAACCAAATGTCTTCATGTATGTAAATATATGTTTATAAATATATATGTATACATATATGTATGTTCATGTGTTCACTTAAGACTTGCGGTTACGATTTTTTTTATTTGACATTATTTGCAATAAAATCCTTATTTTAATTTCTTAATAGCTGTAGACTATAATACGATATGTATGAGATTTTGAAAAATGTGTTAAAATGTTTTTGTCATCGCTAAGCTGTGGGCATAAAATTTATTTCAAAGCAACAAAAAAAAAAAACAATTCTTTGTGATTTTTTATGCACATTTTTCTAAGAAGCATTTAATAAAAAGAAAAAAAAAGCATAAACTTGGTTTATTTTAAACGCAATTTGTTTGCCGCAAGCTTGAAGGAACAGTAATCCGTACCGCGATTAGATTTTGTTACTCTCATCTTAGTTCGTATAAGACACAATTCAATTATATTTAATATAATAATAAATTTTAATAATCTTTGAAATGATTAAAACCCATAGCTAACGACAGACAACCTTGATAAACTTTCTAATGAACAAAACTCAAAGATGATTTCACTGCTCATTCATTCAAATAGATATATATCGTATCAAAGATGAGATTGTTATTACATATAAAAACGAAGCCAACGCAAAGTTACGCAAACGTCGAATTTTGTCTTTTTTTTCTTTAGAAATAATCCCATTTTTATATCATATAGCAAGTAGGCCACGCCCATTTAAACTTTAATGTGTTCAACTCAAATAAAAGCTGTGCTTAGACGCGGGATTAAAGTGCAGACCTGATACGGGCGAACAAACTGGAAATCATCTCACTTTGCGTACAAAGTGGATCGCGTCTGGTTTTTTCAAACACTTATTGTAGTAAATAGTACGAAAATCTCTCCAATTTCCGTAAGCACTATACAAAGCCATTATAGTGCTCAGCATTTGAAAATCAAACTCTTTTCCATCATCTTTGCCAGTAAAAATTCATCAATTGCTTTAATATGAATGGATGGTAGGCTTTAATATCTTGGATCCGAAAAAAAATACATATACCAACCAAAGTTTCGCGTAATTATATTCGATCTTATCGAACGATATATTATTGCTTGGCAGCGCCACGTGTCCTGTTGCACACGCTCGTCATGTGTGAGCGTACATGTTGTCAAAATTGATATAACTAAGCTTTTTTCACTTGACGTAGGGTGTACTGGAAAACAAAAAAAAAAAAACAAAAAACCTCTTTTCTCTTTATGTGGGTAAAGCTAAGAAGATTAATTGTGTATACATATTAACATTGAAAAGGGTTCGGGGAATATTTGCTCAGCTGGAGGTTTGTTTAAACATTTTACAAAAATACTTTTAAAAATACAAAAACAAAAACAAAAATGAAGAAATGAAGAAATGAAATGAAGCTATTAAAGCTTATGTCAAATTCAGAAGAACTTTAAAAATACTTATGCCACCATAATTACGATTGGATAAGGGGATTAATATGGAAATAAAAGGGGAATTATATCAACATGATCCTGATCGATTAGTGCTTAGATTATACGAATTATATCGATCGAGTATACTGCCATAACAATATATTGAAATGAATTTAATATATAATATATAAACTTTATAATTTATAAAATATAATAAAAAATAATTAATAATTAATATTTAATACGTAATATTTAGTGTTTGATTATTTGATTATCTCTTCCGATTCAATTACTCGCAAATACGAATTGTTCCCTGTCACGCGCGTACCATTTCGCAGTGCACACCATAATTCTTTTGTACGCCAAGGTCAATAATTTTAAATTTAAATATTAGAATATAAAAATTAATTGTTGTTGTGATTATTTTAGTTAATAATTTTATTTAAAATTATTATATTTATCTTACCTGTATTGAAAAGGGTAGACGAAGGCTTGAACTACTCATCGACAGTTTGGCAGGTAATTTATTAATAACAGAATGATCGTAAAGTTTGACCGAACAGTGCTTTTCTTCTAAAACATAAACAAGAAAAAAAATTCATATTCACTTTATAATGAACGCGATAGGTTGCCAATCAAAAGTACATAAAGTCCATTCGAAAATTCTAAACTTAATTGACTAATTGTGGGCGTATTATTGAATATGATCCTTCCTTGATGGGTTATAAAAATTCGAAAAATTTTCATAGATAATATTATATGTTAATCGGTTTTTGTGAAATTTATTTATATATAAAAAAAAAAAAAAGTATTTTTTTTTTAACCTTGTTTTTATTTCTTATTTAACTTAAACTAGTATCTTGTTGTTAATAGTTAGTTAACTCCTTACGATAACATCGACCTTACCTTTGTTCATATGCGGTTAAAACCAACAAGTAATCTTCGGTCGGCATATTTGTTTGTTTTCTTTACAAATCTTAATTAAGCTACCGAAATCCTTTCGAGATAATAAGTATTAAGCGAATGAACATGGAAAGCGAAACAAAAAGAAAGAAACGATTCCATATATAGTATAGAGAAGCAGTAAAGTGCAGGTTATAAGTGTGTGCGCTTGTGCGTGTGAGTGGTTAACAGAAATTCTAAAATCAACCTTAATTGGATGAAAATCGTTGAAATATTTAAAATATTTGTTTGTTACTCTTAAGCTACCTCTGCTTTGGGACCTTTAAGTGCGCACATAACGCAGACAGACAGACAGACAGACAGACAGACAGACAAACAAACAAACGGACAGACAAAGGTAAACTTACGCACTTTAGCACCAGACAATGGCCTACAGTTTCAAACTGGACAAGCGGCCACTGAACTGACAAAACAACAACAAAACAGCAATAATAGCAGTAGAGAACAATATTAACAACAGCAACAACGGCAACTATAAAAAATATAATAAAACCAAAAAATTATATAAAAGTTAAAGTCAGTCGTTGCAGAGAGAAGCATACAAACAACATAAATTTTTCAAAATCCAACACGCGTTAGTTAGAGAAATCTTTGATTTTTGTGCTAATCAAAATTCCAATCATCATACCACAAAATCATTGATTGGTGTTATAACAGACCGGAATTTATTTGTTGTTATTGTCCTTCGTGCTCTTGACTTCGAGTTGCGGACGCTCCAGTACGGGATACAGTGACACATAAATTAGAAATATGTTGCTTTTATTCTTTCAACATAAATCACAAGCTTTGATTTTTCTCCCTTCTTTTTCTTTTTTTCATTTTCCTTATGAATACATATTCGGAACTCATTAGGTTTTCATTAGAAATTTTTGTGTTTTTTTTTTCGTTTTTAAACAGAAAACGCAATGGGTGGTAAGTTGTTATTTTATTTAACGGCATTTCTGAACAAAAAAATATCATAATTTTTGTTTTATTATTTTTCTTTTTTATATGTTGTTGTTACTCTTTTTAAAATACATCATCATTTCATTCATTATTTACGATCATTAGTTGTAGATTAGTATAGTAAGTAAATGAAAATTTCAAGTTCATTAATTTGTTATAAAGCTGTTGTCATAAATTATTCGAAAGAAGATAAAATATTTAGCGTCAGAATAATTTTTTTTTTTTTTTTTTCAATATTAAAAGATTAGGGCAAATGTGTTCCCCATTTTGCCCACAAAAATTAATGAGTTAAGTAAACATTCGTCGAGATAAGATACTGCTAAACCTCTCAAGATAAGCACAATCCGTTCTTTCTTCGGGTGCGTGTACATAGTTTTTCTACGACACTTGTATATATACAGTAAGTCTCATTAAGCTTCCTATCACGTTCTTGTACCAGCGGCTTATGGCGAGCATGGCAACGGTCATGTTATAGTTTGATTTGCATCGAAACCAATGGGGTAGGAAAATTGGTGTTTAGGGATGGCATTGTAAACGAGGAGGGTTTTTTAAGGATATGGAAGGAAAAATTTGAAAGCTACATTCGACAAACTTGGTGGTTTGGAAACATTTAAATTCTACCAAGACAACGACGTCAAGCGTAAATCCCGCTTAAATCAAGAATGGGTGTTATATAACTGCTCTAAAGTGCTTCAAGGTCTTCTCCCCCAATCGCCAGACATGAACACCATCAACAATATATGGGCCGAATTCGATGGCCCTATGCGAAAACATTCAGTCCCTTCCGTCCAAGACCGGAAAAATAGACTATAAGAAGAATGGAGTGAGATCCCTGTTTCCCACACCTGATAAATTACACGAAATATGTCAAAACGTTTAAATGACGTAATTAAGCAGAAAGGAAATTCCACCAAATAATAATTTTCAATAGTATGCTGTTTTTTTGCTTCGTATCCTTTCTTTATATGAAGAAAAGCCAATATTAATGACGCAATGTTTATGAAGTTGCTGAAGTCATTTAATTTTCTAGTCTACTCGAACAATGCCTTGTTTGTTTTTTTTTTCACATCTTAATGTGTATTCGCTAGTATTACAAAATAGTAAAAAAATTTTTATGTTTGGATAATGGACCAGGTTTAACAAGCGTTTACTTTTTGTCGAGCGTCAATTTTGTGCTACTTCCTAAGTAGGCTCCCCTCTTGTTACACTAATCGATTCTCAATTGATTTCTTAATCGATTCAAGCATGTCTCTCCATCTGTCCGTCTAAAGTCTGCCCATGTATTTTTGTGTTCATTATATAGATCGTCATCTGCCTCTGAAAATAAATTAGCTCAGTCCTTTTTTTTTCCGACCTCACCCACTTTTTATTAATATCGCAATCTTAGATTATGGCAAATGAATTCGTATGTGATACTAGTCAGCCTGGCGCGACATGAACATTTTAATTTAAACTATCTGCTGGTTAAACCATTGGCCAGCAAGCTGGCCCATGATGTTTTCGTGACCAAAAATGCGACGGCCATGGATTACGTAAAACAATGATTGTGACGTAACAACAATAAAATCAAAAACTTATAACTGGCGCCTTCTAGCACATATGCATGCACAGCTTTTTGCAAAATTTTCACCAAGATTATGTACAAGTTAAGTGCGAAAACCGGTGTGAAGAAATTATAGACACACACCTCTATAACAAATTTTGACCTAAAACTTGATATGAATTCTTTCCCAAGTTATCCGGCAGCAACGTTATAAAATGTTCTTGACAATTGCAGTGACAGAAGCAAAATGATTAGAACGCTTTGTAATTTCTTGGTATTGGATTGAGGCCACAGGGTTACCGGGCGAATTTCCAATTAAACGCCTTAACTGACTTCAAACAGGATTAATCCAAATGCGACTCAAGTGTTTCTCATTAAGCATTTCGCAACAAGTGAATAAAGTAAACAAAAATATCGGATTCTTTACCGTCAGTAAGGGTAACAACTTACGCGATGCTCAGTGCCATTGTGCTTAAGATGTCAGAATACAGACTTTTGTAAACCTGTAAAAACTACCTTTCCCCCGTTTTCGTCTAATATCTAACCACAACAGTTCTATCGCGTCTACAATACTTGAAAACTGTGCAGTTGCTTCTATTTTTTTATTTCGCTTTTCACAGTTACCTGTGCATATCTAATCAAAGCAAAAAAAAAATTGATTCCGATTTTTAAAAAATATTTGATAATCGAAATTTTATTCCGTTGAAAATCTAAGCAATTTTCAATTTTTATTTTTGAACGCATCCGCTTAATGTTTATTTGCATAGAATTTTCTTATAATTTGTGATATAAATATCTCGCGAAGATGTTCTCGCGATTGGAGTTGAAACTGCAAGATTTAGCCAAAATTGCTTTGGGTGCACCGGAATTGACGAACGTCAATGTGGCCGTATTGCAAAGTTTGATTGAAATACTTTTGAAAAAGTTGGACTGTCAAAATGAGAAAGTTTCTCTTAGCGCCTACGAGGCCAAGTCTTTGCATAAGATATTGGAAAAATCGAAAATATCGCCGTTAGCTTTTAATGATGAAAAAGTTGCGCCTATCTCGCAGAAATTAGAACGTTTAGAGAATTTGGAGCAACGTGTAAATTCATTAGAGGTGAAATTGCAAAGGCATCTGGACGAGATAAATGCAATGAGCAATTTGAAGAGTACACGCTTTGAATGGGAAAATTGGGATACTTATGGCTGCGAAGATTTATGTACCGTCTGCGATCCGGAAAATGAGTTGGCCTGTAAATTGATTAAGAATACCGATTTCCTAAAGAAATTGCTTAGACGAATCTCAGCGCCGATGGTCGATAGAATGTTTTATTTCGAAGATAAAATCAATCATTTACACGAGGAATTTACGAAATTCCTTAAACGGGCCGAAGAGGAATATCTTAAAATTGAACTGTTGCAGACATGCATTGAAGAAATCGAACTATTACGCACGAAAATCAATGAGAATCATATACAATTCCTGGCTACAATGGAAGAGGTGCAGGATATGCTTGATGCTAAACTGGATAAGATACATATGCCGGCGCTTAAGAAATACATCAGAGATCGTTTCAATCGTATTGATCAAGACATTACTTATTTACAAACTAGAAAACATTGTCCTCGAGCGGCAGGCATTATTTTGGAAGGTGTACGTTGCGTATCGTGCGGCGGAACTAAAGTGTGTTCGGAAGTCGGTGTCGAAACGACGGCTATGTTACCCGACGCTAGACCGAAGTATGATTTACCAGCAGAATGGTTAAAGCAATGCGGCTGTTCGAAATTCATAAACTTGGAACGTGATCGTAAGAAATACGTGCCAAATGCCCCCTCAGTTAATCTTAGTGAGATGGTGAGTATTAGTCGACCAAAGCAAATAACTGGTAAAACTGAATGTGACGTCACCCAGATTGAGTTTGTCGAAGGTCTCGATGGTAATTTGTATCGTAAAGGTTGAGTTTCCTTTTTATAATTTGTTTTTCAAAATCTTTAGAATATTTTACTGATAACAACTGATATACAAACATTAATTAATTAAATTTCCAAAAAAATAAACAAAAAAAAAAAAAACACATTAGAAAAAGCGAATCAAAATTATTTTAGTTGTAAGAATTTTTAACTCGTTTATCATCGATCTTCGCGTACAACTAAAAACAGGACATTGAATGTATTGCGATCGTGTACGAATATATTGTATTCGTATGTCTGAATATATGCACAAACATTATATAAAGCTAATTTTTTACTACCACCCACTACAATTAGCAACGATACGAGATGCAGTATTTTGCGTTACTAAACTGACAACCGTGACAAGTAATGCCATATGATAAATATATACAAATGTAACTGTCTGTCGGATTGTAAACGACAGAGATCGTTTTTCAAATACCGTCGACATTTATTTTCGCATAATCAACTCGAAAAACATTTCACAGTCCGCACTGTTGACTGCATATAGTCAGCTAACAGAGGAGAGCATATACCCTCATATCGACATACATACATATAAAGAAATGTAAATATTTCAGTCCAGTTTTCCACGTTCATATGCTTATATACGAACCTATAGGTAATTGTGCCTACATTGGTTGTCATTCAATTGTACACGTGTATGCGAAAATGTGTTCGATTCGGTTGTATCTATGTATGCATTAAGTGTAACATTTGTACGTATGTCATTTTAGTTTGATTTTTCATCGTCTCTGACAGGAATCCAATATCTGCCGGTATGCACACGTCCATTATGTATATTTACATATATGTGTTTGCGTGTTTGTGTGTGCGTATAGATGTATATATATATCAACTCCTGGCCTTTTGTAACTGTTGCTCAGTCGTTTCTATGTAAATCATTGTGGTCTTTATCTCATTCTGTGGTTAATGGTTTTGTGTGCATTTGCGTGTGTGTGGGCTGTTAACGATAAATCACATTACGTGACACAAATATAAAAGCGTTTTGAAATTTCATTTAAATGAACTTTTTCTTCAATCATTTCATTATCGATGTTTTATTTTTAATTAAATTGAGTTCGCAGGTTGTGATGTTGTTCGTCATTAATGTAGTGCAGTGTACAGCAGCTGCGTAAATAGATAAATGGATAACGTGTCTCTAATAGCTAATCCGAACTCTCATTCAATAGAGTCATTCGTTAGTAGTAAGTATTCGGGTTAAAACGATTATCGCTACGTTTAGCGCACTTGCAGGCTAAGCTCATAAAATAGAAGAGTAGTTAACCGTGTTTTGCTGTAGAAAATGAAATAAGTGAGCAAATTATATTCGGTCGTTGTAAAGCATCGCCAATAGAATATACGTTCAAAAATTTGTACACATATCTGCTATAGTTTATGAATAACGAGAAAATAATTAACTTTTTTTCGTTTTGAAAAACAGAGATGTTTACTCTTTATGTTATACTGTAGACGGGTCCTTCGGCCGGTTTGGCCCATTTTCAATACCAACCTGCGTGTAAGAATTTCCACTGTTTCTGCAAATTTTGAGGTTAATAGCTTCATTATTGCCGTCGGGAGAACGTTTACAACAGACCTTATACAAAAGGACACACACAGACGGACACACTTAAATCGACTTAGAATATGATGCTAATCAAGAATACATATACTCTGTGGGGTCTCTGATGTTACCTTCTGGGCGTTACAAACGTTTTGATAAAATAAACATACCCCTCATCCTTCGATGATGGGAAGGTCAAAGAAACTTCTTATAAACTTTCACAACACTTTTATAGATTTACTTGAGTTATATTATCGTCTCGTCTCTCAATTGTATTGTATTTATCGTCGAACCAAAAACACGTGTTACGTTTCTTCATATGATTTATAAGCACATTTTAGAAATCTAACACAAAGATCCAACGGCGGACGGACATTGCTACATCTTTTCAGAAGTTGACGCCGATGAAGAACATGAGAATTTTATAGAGACCCTGAAATTAGATCTCACTCTTCGGCGGTGGGCATATAAAAATAGTACATTCAAAAAACGGATGTAGATATATATATATATGCATTTAGTCTGCTCCAGATAACGATGTAAATTGTTTTTGATTTATAAGAATAGTCTAAGCTCTCTAGCGTAACAACAATTCTAAAAAGATTTTTTAAATGAGCAGCAAATGTAGTCCATCTCGCTAAGATTTACATTGCTTATGAAAAGAGAAATTATTGCCTGATTCCTTAGAATGCGCTATGCCCAAATAAGCTCCTTCTCTACCAGTAATTATGTTTCGTGTGAGGAAGAGATATTGTTTGATTCTTTCGAGAAAATCGTGCCCAAGTAAGCGCACCTTTTCTACTCATAATTATTTCTCAAGTTAGTGTGCATTTACATATACACATGCATACCATCTTTTACCTATATGGAATTTGTACTTAGCTATTCGCTGATGCATTGCTATATAAACTTTGCTCAACAAAAGATATCTAGTCTGCCAATGAATTCATAAATGTCTTCGCATATCATCCTGCAAGGAAAAATGGGCGAAGCGGTTGTATGTTTAAAAAATCTATTTAGTATTCAGAATCGTTCGAAAGATGACGTAAAGAAACAGCAGGCGATCTTAGCATTAGTGATGAATCCAGTGTTTAAGTAGAAGTATTTATCTAAACATGTACATATATATATGTACATATGCTAAGACTGATTTTTTTTTAAGAAAGTACTCTTTTTCAAATATTTTTTAAAAAAAAATTTTAAAGAAGAAGAAGAAGAAGAAAAACCTAATTTCTAAAACAGTCTCACCCAACTCGACACATCTGGACCCACTTAATGTCGCTGGAACAAAAAAAAACTGATATAGGATTTATCAAATTATAGCCTCCTTAGGCAACGATCACGAAAAAGAATTGTCTCGTCTCCCCAGTTTATCAGCTCACAGGCTCGATCAAATTAAAAATTAAGAAATAAAAATTTCAAAAATTTGGAATCACTGCCTTAATGCACTTAAAAAAATTGCAAAAAAAAAAAAAAGAAAAGGAAGGAAAAAAAAACCTTTAAATGGATTCTGCGGAATATTTAAGCAAGGTCGCAAAATAATTTTTTATTTACGCATACACATGCGTATTTATTAAAGTAAACCTTTTGTCTTCTTAATGCATTCAATTCGACTAAGGCTCACATATACGCGTTATGCATTAAATAATCAAATCCGCACACATTATAATGTTTTACATTTATTCATGTCACGTTGATAACAATCTTTTGAAATGGTAGAGAGACGCACTTTGATCGCTTCAGACAAATATGTCTGGAGCAGACATGCATTTTTAGAAAAGAGAAGGAACACATAAACACGCAAACTGTAAACTGTATTATGTGTACATTAAAAAACGAATTTTGTATACCCATCATCTAGGGCTTGATGCGATTTCTCAGTTCACGTTCAACTCTTCTTGCAATGCCTTGAATTGATGAGCATTGGTGAGGTTTTTTTTGTGATGGATAAAAAAACGGTTAGCCAGAGAAAACAAGTTAGCAGGCCAGAGGGACATGGCTAAAGCGATTCTAATATAATTTTTGCAGATTTGATAAAAAAAAAAAAAAAAAAAAAAATGCCCACACAACTTTTGTTTCGAATATGATGTCCACAAATTAAACAACGCAAACAGTCTTCATATATGTTATTACAGTTAGACAAATGTATATATCAATGCATTTTATGCAAAGACCCTAAAGAGAAAAAGAGAATGAGAAACTACAAAAAATAAGTTGAAGAAAAGAAAACTGAATCGAGCAAATTTTGCGTTTTCGTTACGCCATTAACTACGTAAATATTTGATAATGGACGAGCAAACTCCTCGCAAATACGTGTAAACATGAAGGAATGAATGAAGGAAAGCAAAATTTTAAAACAAAAAGAACTCAAATACGTTTGTAAGTGTGGCTGCGCGTGTTTGCCTACTTGATTAATTTCATTTGATAACATTCGCGCTCGTTGATTAATTTTTTCCTTTTTCTTTTTGTCTTCACTTTGCGCATGAAAGAAATTCAAATTCAATGATATACATATATTATCGCGCGAACGAGCGCTTAAGATCGCATTTTATTGTCAGTGCACAAAGCAATCGCACTTTTTGCAAGCAATGGAAACTTTAATAATAATTTAGTTAAACCATCGGATGACATCGCATAATCGCGATAGCTTGAAGATCTTCTAAAAGGGCAAAAACAAAAATCACCCGAAATATTTTCCTTCTTTCTTCAGTGTTTTATTGCAAAGCATGTTTTTTAAATTTGTACACGAACGTACACATGTAAGAATGTATGATCAAATATATGTAAATAAAAAATAACCTAACCAAGAATGTTAATAATGAAATGTTTGCGAACAATTCGCTGTCTGATAAGATAAATGTTGAGATAAGGTCTTTAGTGTCTTTCTCTACATATACTCCCGCTCTTTTTTTGCTATGTCTTTACCTTTGCAAAATCTAACGCCAATCAACTCTCAGGCGATAGATATGTGTTTATACCACGCACCGTATCTCGTACGTAGGATGTGTTAAATTTGTACGCATGTATGCGTACACTCGAAATGACTTACATTTTAAACTCATCTTTAATATACCGCTACGGATCGGTTCAGAATTATTCTTTGAATCTATTTACGCTTCTTCGTCTGTCCATCGGTCTATCTGTCTGATACCTGCGCATGTATTGTTTTATACAAACTAAAGGTCGCGGTTTTTGATATAATACGAACCGGACGGGGTAAGTTTTTCAATCCCCCTCCTCATAACCATGTCTACGAAGCGTAAACTATTATATAGTAAGAAAGATAAAATTTTAATATTTTATCATGAAAGTTTATAGAACTAGAGAAGCGATCCGTGTTTGAAGGAAATGTAGTAAAATGTGCTTTTTACTCCGATTTACTTATGCTAGGCAAAACTGACTGCTCATAAACAAAATATATATCCAAGAGTACAAAAAGAAGACTATAAACTAATGTATCTATTAATATATATATATATATATATATATATATATATATATATATATATATATATACACTGCGAACTACTTTCCCCTATCGAACAATAATTGGTACAGAATAATAAAAGAAAAAAGACGAAAAAGTCTATTTTCATATTTTTTGGACCCCATCCCATGTCTTTCAAAAAATCTCATAAGAGCCTTAAGCCTTTATATCGCAACAAAGTCGAATGCTTGAATACATTACGAAAAAAAGTGGTGAACAATAATAAGATTTTTTGTAAGAAAATTAATTTCGCTAAAGGCCTCCCATGGAAACGAAGCCTTCACGCAAGCTATTTTATCCCCAAACTAAGTGAAAAATGGCATAAAGGGAACTGTTCATCTATTCTAATGGTCGCCCTTGCATAACTTTAATATTTTTACTTATTTTTATTTCATGTTATTTTCGAAAACGTGTTTTTCAAATATTTTTTAAAAACTTTGACCATTTTTTACTCAACTCAGCAAATCATCTGTAATTGATTTGTTTTTTCTTTTTATAATTTTGACGTTTTTTTTTTAAATTTACGAAAAGAAACGTGAAAGAAATTGTGTTAGTATATAATATATATATATATATATAAATATATATATACTTGAAATCATCATTTTGCATGCAATTTGGCACAATTTGACTATAAAAACTGACAGGGCTGTAGAAATCAAAATTCCAAGGTCATATAGTTGATCCAGCTGGATGATTGCAACTTTCAACGAAATTATGAAAATCAAACTTAAGATTTTAAAATTTTAAGATTATTATTTATAATAATTGATATCGATCGATACTGAATCGATTTCGAAGCATAACATACCGAATATGATTAAAAATAAAAATCTACTCGGACTTGTGTTTCTAAAAAAATTGTTAATTTCGTTATAGCGATTTCACAAAGGAGTGAGACAGAGAGGCATAGCAAAATTGATCTGGCTATTTAGCCTAATGAATGTTACAAATCTATTGTACGGCTCGGGGGTGGATATAAAACAAAAAACTTGTTTCTTTAATATACGGACGGAGTAAAAATTTCTAAACAGCATTCAGTTTTACTACAATATTATACATATACTATATATATATATATATATATATATATATATGTATTTAGGATTGCAATGTTAACGTTGTTGTAATTCGTTGTTCATATTATTTTATATTAATGCTGTTTGCGGTATAATGCGTACACGTACTCCGTCCGTACCTTTACAAGGAAATGCGTAATTGTTCAGTCATTTCATTGCACCATTCAACTGAATGGAATTGCAATTAAAAACAAACTGCATATATAAATACACACTCACATGCACGTACATCTATATCTGTAAAAACATTCTGTAGATTGTTGCATATAATTATTTATAGAAGAGACGACAACGTATGTGGGAGACAGAGAGAGAGAGAGAGAGATAAATAGAGAGAAAGGGACAGAGGTAGCAGAATAATCAACAACAACAAAAAAAAGAAACCTACACTGTACGTATGCATAAGCATACATATATAGTAGTGTCAATGACATTTAGTTCTGGCAACCTAAGTGGACAAGCATGCACACACAAACCCATTCAAATATATTGTATTTACCTAAGAGACTATACAACCAAATAACCCCACATGTTGAATGTGTATGCACACATGATTATAACATACGTAGATATAATACCTATTATATACATGCACACACGGGGAGCTATACACAGAGAGCTACACATGCATACATATACATATGCAATACAGTTTGCATTTGCCAGCAAAACTCTACTCTATATAGAAAAGAAACCTTTAAACATTAAACCTATTTACACATATGCGCTCGCATATATATACATATACATGCACGCATAGAGAAATTTTATGAATTTCATAACTTCATACAATAATCAATCCATTGCATACATTTCAAATGTACTTTACTTTACTGTTGGCATATAAACCATGATAATAGCTGTAGAGGATAAAAGAAAGAGTGGTAGAGAGAGAAAGAGAGAGAGAGAGAGAGAGAGAGAGAGAAAGAAAAAAATGAAAAAGAGCCAAGCGGTGAGTTAAGGAAGCCACCCGTGCACTGGTATGTTGTTCGTTCGTTATGTTGAAACATGTCATTTTCAATTATGCACAATACTAACTTTAATTCACGCGAATATTATTGTACAAAACGCATAGATATGTATACATGTTAATGTATATTTGTGTTATGCTATGCACAACTATGATAACAAACCACGGTAACCTAAGTACATGCATGCACGCATACAATTACAAAAGCATCTATATAAATATCTACATATATATGTATGTATGTATGTACATATACATATATATATGTATGTATGTACGTCTATGCTGCGTGTAACATGAACCCTTTATATTATTTTTTATTTATTTTCTCTTTTTTTTGCGCAAAACATAAAACGTAACATACAGGCGTACACACACACACACAAACAAACAAACACACGCGCGCGCGCATACTTATACACATATCATTTTCATCTTTCCTCAACATTTTTGAAATTATACAACAAGAGAAGACGATCAAAGCAAAAACCGCTTCACACGATGACACGGTAAAACTATTTTTAATTAAATTTTATTAAAGCATCTTTCTTTAATTTCAATGTTTGTCCTTTTTTTTTCTCTTTTTTGTCATTGTATATGCCTTTAATAAAATCAATTATTCCCCTGGAAATCTACAATTCTATCGATTTTTTTTTTTTATTGTCTATGTATGTTGAACGATTAATGTTAAATCTTAAATCAGATCAACGTTATCGTAGGTTATGTTGCTAAAAGGGCCAGAAAGAGGTAAAAAACTATTTATTGGAAGTTGCGGAATTTATTTATTTATTATGGAGATTCAATTCGACTAACAATAATTAAACAAACAACAATAATGAAACATTCTATAATAAGACTACGAAACTTAACCCAAAGTAGTAACATCTACATCATAAACACACGTCCCTATAAAATGTAATTAAACCATCGTGACTCTTTACACCGAGTTTTGAGACTTTGTTAACACACCACTTACCCGCCCGACCGCTCACTCATTTATTGATTATTATCATCAAGGTATGATATTGGCGATATACGAGCCCTTACAAGAGATATATTAATCAGATTATGAACTTTATTTAAATTGTTGCTAAAAATCCTAAATGGGGTAAATAATTCATAAGTGCTTTTGCATTGCCTAAGCTTCAACAACTGATAACTTCTAGAGGATCGAACGGAAGCATTAATGTAGATTCCATTCAAAAGATAAGAGATAAAAGATAAATCCATTAATTAATTGTGGCAAGAATAAGATGACAAAAATAAATTGACGTTTCTCCAGAATGGTTAACGATATGAGTATTAATTTATCTTCATATGGTGGGAGGGGTGGATATGGTGGCAAGAGGATACCCATGCAAAAAAAAAAACAGAAATTGTTGTTGTTTGCATCGATTCAATCGCATTCACATAACAGCGCTAGGATGGAGACCATCCCTCCGCCGCAACACTCAAATATTGGTCTAACTAAAGTCATATAAAGTCTCTTCGCAATGTATGGATCGTTGAATTAAGGGGCGCAACGCTTAATCACTCCCAATGTGAATCTTACTTTATTGATAGTGCTTCTCCATCAAAAAGCACACCTAACCCATGAGTTATATCTGTAGCGTCCAATTTATATGAGTTTATAAAGTAATGTGTTCGATACATTGTCCGTCCGGAATGAGTTATATGTCTCTTTTTAAAAACTATTTAAAACTAAAATGAATTTTGAGTTTTCATATTGCGCTCGGTAACTATTTAAGGGATCGTTTAAGTTAAAAGGAAAAAGTTCATTTTCTGATCTCTTCCCTCAACTCCACTAATCAATCGAATCATTATGTTATGTATATGTTTTTCTTCTCTTGTATTCATATTCACCATTACACGTTCCCATTATACGATTCTCCATTACAGGCTATCATTAGCAATAATTCGATCCTCTCTTTGGTTGTTTTCTATTGTGATTGGAATAAAAAAAAAAAAAAATTGTTTAATTTTTTCAATTTGTCTTAAAAAAAAAAGATAAAATAAATTCAAACACCTACAGTTACTCAGATAACAATTTCTCAAAATAAAAAGGTTTATGGGATGTGCTGGAACTATTTATAAAGCATTCGTTCATCGGTAAAAACATGTCTTTTTACAAAATTCCTTAAAAATATCTAAAGAATATCTGCGGCCTCAAGGTTGAATACAAGAAAAACAAAACAGACATGAGGACCGACTTAAAGGAGAATCACTTTCTAACTCGATCAGTATAAGAAGATGTGGATCTATCTCAAATCCTTCTGGATGTTCGATAATTAGCATATCCTTGCACCACGAGTGGCATAAAGCGAGAGAGAGAGAGAGAGAGAGGGTGTAAAAATAAAAAACATTCGATCAGCCAGTTCAGTCCTTAAGGGTCTGATTAAATTATTGATTTGTTCAAAGAGTTAAGAGAGAAGTTATTCAATAAATTTTGCGATAGATTTTTGAGGTGCGATTTCTGACAGATACACAAAATGACAAATCAATCTAATAAACATTATCAATTCTCCGACATATATATATATATATATATATATTATGTGTTTTGATGCAAAGTTTAATTTCGCTCATTGTATCCTCTTCCAAGTACTTAGTGCCACAAATTCAGAAATTAAGTTGGCATAAAATAGCGCATGGACCGACAAACTGCCACAATTTACTTAAGCAAGCAAATTCATTCGAGACCATCACACTGCATATGTAAACATGCACCTAGAGATTACGATGACCAGATTATATGTTAAAGGCAGTCGCTTTAGCGTAATACATGCTAATCTTTCCGGCTGTTCTCAGAACAAATTTAAAAAGAATTGCAAGCCTCTAACATAAAAAATAAAAAAAATAAAAACCCCGCACATCCCCACAATAATGTTAAATGGATTTACTGTTACGTCTTTATGGTGAAAAAGTTTTTATTAGCTTAGTACGATCGTTGAAAACGTTGCTGTAATATATCACTTTTATAGATATTAAATGTAAAGACCTGAAATCGGCTTAAATTGAAATAATTTAATGTGGAAAAAACAGTTAATACTATGTATGACAGTGCAAGTCTCATAAGAGATCGAAAAAAAAAGGAAAAGTAATCGCAATTTGTGACGTAGAGACGTAAAAGGCCAAGTTTTAAAAATAAAAAAAAGGAAATCTAAAAATTGCGACACCTGGGCTTTAATTTTTCAATTTCGAAGACTAGCAACACGTCTAGTTAATGCAAAAGTGATTATGAAGCCCAGTTTGATCATAATAATCCATGCCAAAAAAATCAAAAAAAAAAACAAATAAAAAATAAAATAAAATGAATAATAATTTTTTTAATGCTTCATTAAAATAATTTCCATCTTTTTAATCTCTTTTACCATAACATTCAGCCTCTTTTAATTTGACACCTTCATTATTAAAAACAAAGTCGCCGAGATGGAACGACGCAAATCACAAAGACAACGTAAAGTAGCCTGCTTGTCATTTCATTTTATTTTATTTTTTTTTTTCTTTTTGTTTTCATCTTAAGAACCGAAACTCATTAAAGATTAATTTAAAAAAAAAAAAATGAAAAAAAATTAAACATCAACTAAAATCTATATTTGTCAATTTCATGTCGTATTTAAATTCGAAATAAGGAAAAAAGCCGGACGCGTCAACTATTCGATAATCAGGTTTTTTTTTTTTCTTTTTTTTAAATCATTGCAGTTTTTGGTGGACTGATTATTATTATAGTAAGTGTGCGATTTGAATTCTGAAATTTTTAAATGAAATTCACCAATCAAGGTGAAAAACAAACGAACATGAAGGCGGAAAAAAAATGTCCAATGATATTAAACGAATCATGAACACTCACCGTCTAAAGCGAATAGATAGATAGAATAAGAAGAAGAAAATGCTTTGTCTACCATGAAACGATAAAAGCAGTCTTTTGGTAGGAGACCTCATATAATACATGGCAAATCCATTTAGGTGTCTACGATGATGTCTTCTATTAGATGCGAAGTTTTGGAAGAACTTACATACATACATATTCTTACAAAGTCAAATCTAGCCGACAAAAATTTGTGCTTACAAACAGGAATGAATTCAAACTTTAATAAAACAAAAATTATGCCGAACAGTAAACGAATTAACCAACAGAACATTATAGCGGAGACCGATAATCGGAAGCAACCAGATTTTTGGCCTTAAAATACTAAGAAGCGAAGATAAGTCCAAGGAATTATGTAAATAACTGCTACAAAGTATGATCGATGGCAGTCGGGAATCGTATCCCTTCGGCTATGCGATAGCTTAGAGAAAAAAATGATGCAAAATTTGAGACCTGGGTTTACGTTACATTTTCAAATTCCAAATCTTTCAATCATTTTGGATATGTATTCGAGGTGTACTTGTTTCTAAATGAGTACTGCGCAAATCAAGAAAGGGCAGGCGTAAGGATCTGCTTACATATTTCTATGAATTATTGCCATCATAACCAATTTTAATTTAAAAAAGTTAAACAAACGCCTGTACGATCGGACAACACTAAGTCAATTCATCAATACTAATGCGTAACGTGGTAGTATTGAATGTTACTAACGTAATGACAATTTTAGTGTACTACCTTAAGAGAAAATTAAAAGAAAAAGATATAAATGTATCTGGTGTTAGGATGACGCTCATTAACGCTTTTAAAACATGTTGGTCGTTAGGTTTTGTACCAAAAACTGACAAAAGGAAAAGAAAGGAAGACAAAAATGTAAAAGAAAACAACATCCTAACGATTTAGCATTGATATGACGAAACGACAGCCTCTCTCTTCCTGACCAAGACGACCAAAAGATACACATATATAACAAGCAAACTGACAGCTTTGCACATAAACAGTATAAGTATAAAATGATGTTATGTTTGGCGTGAGACATAGCTTTTCCAAAAATGCCAAAATGGGAAAAAAAAATAAAAAAAAATAAATAAATAAAAGTTCGCTTAAAGGATACATTTCGCTGCACTATTTTATCACATTCTATAAAATCTAAACAAACTAAACAAACGATATAACTTTAACATGAGGCTGTACGGCATACATGTATAGAATAATGATTGTTTGTTTGTTTGTTTGTATGTTTGTACGCTATACAACTACATGTCTGATAAGTGAGCATTCACTCATTCATTCACATGGTCTCAGTTGCTTATAAAATGCATTATTTCTGTGCAATTAACTCAATATGCAGATTATTATCAGTTCTTGTTGGTGTTGTTTTTGTTGTTTTGTTTGTGCTACTGCTGTTGTTGTTAACGCTGGTCGTGTGCAGACGAAACACTATAAGCACTATACAATATATACGTGTTCATACATCCATATAGCCATATATATATATATATATATATATATATATATATATATATATATGGCTATGACTGTGTGTGTGTTTCTTCTATATGATGCAGTAAGTTAGAGAGTAATACTGAACGCTTAATCTGTCCCCCACCGTTAGTGTAATGACAAGTTATACGTTTTTTGGGCGTGCGTGCATATGTATATATATATATATATATATATATATATATATATATATATATATATATATATATATATATATATATATATATATATATATATATATAAAAACATATACACACACACACACACACACACACAGAGATATAGAGATATATATATCTCTCTCTATCTCTCTCTCTCTATATAAACACACACACACACACACACACACACACACACACACACACACACACGCA
>CCAG010000600.1:0-84783 GCA_001077435.1 Glossina morsitans morsitans | reverse complement strand
TATATATATATATATATATATATATATATATATATATATATATATATATATATATATATATATATATGTTATATATATATATGTATATACATGTTAATGTAGCATAAATTATCGATAACACAGCTTTATTGACCATTGAAGTGCGCTTCCAACATTTTCTTGTTAATTTTAATTGATGTTTACAAACATCATCACGGTTTATGCCATCGCACAGACGCGTAGACAGAGAAACGGACAGACCGAGATGCAGTCAAACGAGGAGTGGAGTAAACGTATGGACAGCCTTGCCGTCACCTCAAAAACCATTAGCATTATTCCATACGTTTTAATGAAACCTATTCTAAAAACTGTAATGGTTACGATCGAGCCTGGTTTAGGTTATAGTGAAATTTTCAATAACGTTTTCGCGGTTATTGTTGCCATTATTGTTAAAAGCAAAGCAAAAATAAAAAACTGCAAATAAAAGCATAAAAAAAAAATAAATAAATAAATAAATAAATAAAAATCGCTTTAAGTCCTTTAAAGTGAATTAATTAACATAAATTAAATCAGTCAACTTGGGCACAGTTAACGATCAGTCATTTAGTTAGTCGATGATTTTTTAGCTACATGAACAAAAATCGTCCTCTACATACACTCACACACACATATATATGATGACCATACAAAAGTCATGATTAAGTTTTCTTTTCGTGCATATATTAAGTAGAGAGAGAATCTTGCTTTTTTTGCTTTTCTTTTCAAGTTACGTTTATATAATATTACTACCTCCGCTTATATATATCACTATATGCACATAGATAAGAGATAGTAATGTTGATGTTCATTTTAGGTCAAATATATGTATAAAATGTCTATACGTCGACGAACGCATAGGGCATTCAGACACGATCTGCATTTTTCGACAATGTTGATCAAGAAATTCTCTAGTCAAGCTGCCGAATGCTGTGATGCAACATCAAAATTCTTATATATACTAAGGCCCGTTTCAAGGACGAATTGCAAACGCGAATTTCGACATTTATTGTCGAAAATTGGTTGCTTATTAAATTTGTCCTTTCGTGATTCACGTTGAGATACAGGCAAAGCAAACATCTCTGCGCATATGTGTACGTTATATAAATATTATATAAATAAATCATTGTGAATAAGACAATTTAGAAGAAATAAAACTACAACAACAGCAAGAACAACAAGACACTGCTCCCTAGACTTTATATATACAATTCCAACAAAACAAAGGCAAAAAAAAAACAAATTTTTTTATTTTTTTTTTTAATTAAATAATCTCTTATTTTCCTTTTATAACCTATACAAGGCGAAGTAAATGTACGTATATACCAATTAAAAAAGGCTTATAAAGAGAATTCCTGGAATTATATAAAACTCTCAAATTTCATAAGGGCTTAGTAAATATACATGATTTTTTATTATATTAAAAGAAGCAGTTATGCAAATGTATTAAATTTCACTGAATTTTCAAATCTGCCAATAAATGAAGATTTTTATTAAAATTTTCAAAAAAAAAATTAAATTGGAATTACATCAGCCAGACAGCTCGGGCTAAGCACGATAATTAATTAAGCAGGGGAAGAACGTATTTTATGATTAGCGGCAAAGATAAGAAAATTAAAATTAAAGTAAACGCTTAATGGCAATAATGGCCGACTTAAACCTATAGATATTTTCGTTAAAAATTCCTCTTACCTTAAGCAACGCGATTCCTTCGTTAACTTCTTGAGCTTGATTAAATTCGATGCGTGGGAGACGGAAAGACGTTATAAGTTAACACTTTTCGTTTTTCTACCGAATATAACGACAATGAGTCCCACAGACTCACAGTCAAAAAGGAGAACCGGAAAGAAAGGATCTAATCAATCTAAAATTTGGCAGCCAGACGCATTGAGGAACTTCGCATATCATTTCAGAATTAATTTGTAGATAAAGAGCACAATAGTCGCTACAGACTTATGTCGCAATTGCCGTTAAAATTTCGCGACAATCGGTTGCATCGGTTGGTAAAGAAGACAGCAATGTGTTAGAAAAACATAGTTTCACGAGAAATATGTTTAATTTATCAGGAGTCAATTTAAGTGAAAGATTTATTTACATATTAGTCTGAACTATGGGCACCGACTGTACAGTTGTATTAACTGATTTGAATGTTTCTGTCGGTGTGATAGGATTGTTTCTAAGATTCTTTCCATACACAATTCCCTTTATCCAATACATTCAAACTAAGTGTACTGCTATTTTACGACTATGTTTGGCAGGTCGGCTTGATGGACTATTCACAAAATTTGTATATCATTTTGAGACATTTTAGTGGGACAAACCCCACAAGGTGGTATTGAAGTCCCGACAAGGTGGTGAAGTCAATATGTTAAAATCTCAGAGCTTTGTTGTCATCACCAAAGCAAACGAATGCTGAAGCTTGTCTTCCATACATACTTACACAACAGGTTTATGATCCGCTTATAAGGTAAAACTTGCAATCTTAAAACTGCAAGTAATAGCACTATAGTTGGCCACGGCTCACGATTGAATAACCTCTCGTTTAGGGATTCTATCACAATGCAGATATTCCTGTAACGACTTCGTATGGGAAGTAGTCCGAATAATTGTTCTCATCCAAACCATTTCCAATAGCGTTCGTCCTTCCAACAAAACATCAGCATCAGTATACTAAATTTCATCAAAATATCTCTAAAATTGCCGTCTGTAGATAGAACACAAGAAAACAAGTCAAACATAGATAGACAAAAAATCATAAATTGTTGGATCTATCTCAACTGCTTCTGGTTTACAGGGTATATTAACACAAGTCTTGCTTAATTAAATGTGCCACAATATCGATGGGGTCTGCTTTCATCACATTTGAAAATGTTTTCGGCAAATTTGCCTTGGAATGAATGAAAATCATTGACAACAAACGACATCTTAAAGTTTTCATTAAAATAACTCGACGACATATTTGAGGGCGGATAGTGATCATTTAATTGGAGCGCGTTTTCAACAACTATTTCATCAATTTGACTTTTATAGGAAATCGAAGCCTTCATCGGAAATCATTCCAAGCATCAACAAATTTGAAATACTTTGCACTCCACCTTAAATCTTGAATGGAAATCCTTTTTTGGAAGAGTGAAAGAAAAGAAAAAAAACTGAAAAAAACTGAAAATTCTGTTCTGTTCTTCCATACGTTCTTCACGTGGGAACAGCTAAAAAATTGTTTTAAAAAGGAGAAAAGCAGTAGGCAGTAGGAGACGGCATTACAATTGTGTTCAAAGCAATACATTACAAATTGTTCCCGGCTTGAAATATATTACAGTATTATGCAGTAACAATAACAATATATATCGTTTATAAACTTGAACGAACACTTTAATGTTTTACAACATAACACGTGTACTTCACTTCGAGTTTTGTTTTGGCTTGTTTTTGAAATTTTCATTGTTTTTTTGTTTTTTTTTAATTTTCTTTGTATTTTCTTGTTAATAATTTCCGACAAGATTTTTGGCCAAAGCAATAGCAACAACAACAGCAGCAGCAGCACAAGCAATGAAAAGCAACTTAATTTACTGTTTAAAACCAGTAAGCTTTCTACCGTCACTACCAATATATACTACATACATCTATATATCTATATATCTATATATTTATATAGGTATAATACACATATACAAACATACACTTACTTAACTCAACTTACAAAGTTACTGAAGAGTAACCAAAATCAAGTGGATGTGTGCTGTAAAAAAGATTGCCGAACGATAAGATAGGACATAGTAAAGGAGTGCGGGGGGGAAACTTTAAAAGAAAGAAAAGAAGCATAAAATTCCGACTTTAATGAAATTTTGTTTACATTTTAATCTTAATGTTAGCATCTGTTGTACTTTCTCAGTTACTCTTTTATTTTCTTTTTCTTTTTTTTTTTGGTGTTTATTGTTGTTGCCATGGTTGTGTCGATTGTTCGCTTTATATTAAAATAAAAGTTTAACAATTAATTTTTAAAAATAAAAAAAAAATGAAAAAAAAGACCAAAACCAGGCTAAACTGTTAATAAAATAAAGCATTGGCTCACTGTTCATAAGATTAAATTTGAAAGCCTTCGGCTACTGCTCTATACTTCCACACAGTCATCACTATTTTCACTGAAACGTACTTTTGTTGGATCTCGTTTAGCAAAAGATAATTTGAAAAAGCTATATAAACTTCTGAATAAAATTTAGTTTAGAAAATGGAAAGATCGAATCCGTATTTAATCTGTAGCTCTGAAAATTTCGAGGCTACCTTACAAGATTCTGACCTACAAATTGGTGAAATTTCGCATTGGTCTTAAGCAAGTGCATAGAATAACATCTCAAGTACTTATTACTAGATCGGTATTAAGGAGTTTTAAAAGTTTTATTAGAATAATAGGTTTATTTAATTGTTATAAATTTTTTTGGATGGAGCTCCTGGATGCAGCCTTGACTCATACCCCAGCTCGGAATCATCGTTGTATTATCGAAGATGAAATAGACGGAAAAAGAACTGCAACAACTTTTTATTTATACCATAACCCCTTGTGGTACAGGATATATTAAGTTTGCGCGGACGCATATAACATGCAGAAGGGCTTAAGATAGACCGACCAATTAATATATCGATCGATTAAAAATCATTTTCTGAACCCTGACATTTCTTAACCCTAGCTAACCGTCTGTCTGTCTGTCTCTCCGTCTGATGTCTATCAATGTAAGCTTGTGTTGAAGTTACAGGTGGCGATTTTTGAAATATTTCAATGAAATTTGGTACACAAACGAGCCTTGCCGCGAGGACGAACACTTTTCAAAACGGTTTGGTTTGGTCCACTTTCTCAAAAAAAAATTGCATTTTTCCAAATTTTTCGACAAAACTCGCTCTGTAATAACATTTAGTTATGAGAAATTTGGTTCATGGAACAGTTCCTACGACAACAGAATAAGTTTTAATATTTCATGGTGAAAATTAGTTCGTAATAGTAAATTGGCATCGAAATCAAACTTACCGAACTTCGCCCACATAGGTCTATTTTTCGGATACCATCGCTTATAAGAGATTTCTCCAATATGCGCACTTACATAAAAAGTTCGCCTAACGAGTGAATAATGTTTGAGACGAAATGGCATTGCGTATCTAACAGTCGACCTTGCCCGCCTACACTGCTCTTACTTGTTTTTTTTTCTAAACTTAAATGGAAACAAATTAGAATTCTATGTTTGTCTTAAGGCGAATCTATGACACAAATCACCCCAGATTACTATGAGTAAAATTAGAAAATATTTTGTAAAACGCATTGTGTCCTAATACACTCTCTTGTGTTGAGCATTACGAATGTGATGTTTTCATTTTTAATAGCTTTGTACTGTGGATTGTGGATAATAAGAAAGAAAGGTCGCTCGTTACTTTGACTCGTCAAAGAAAGACTTATTAAGAAGACGGCTAGTAATCGGTACTAATGAAACTATTTTACTGCTTCTATTATCATTCGCGATAAAATCGAACATATGTCTTTCGACAAGAGGTACAGCAAACATAGTTCGCTTTCAAACTCGAGATTATCTTATCTTTGCCTTTCGTTTTATCAATCCTAATAATGCATTATACCATAATGTGACTCTCATTCACTTATATGAGAAACATTGGAATAATTAAAGTGCTTATTGTGCTTGTTTATGATGAAAATTCATTTATTGATCCGAATTAGAGAGTTACGTATACAGGAAAATAAAATATTATACACAGGCTATATATTTTTACACCCTGCATATGTTGTGATATAAGTGTGTATTAATGCGGATGTATGTAACACCTAAAAAGACTTAAGGTAGACTCAACGTTTATTCTGAATTGATTTAAGCATTTTTGTCTGTCTGTCTGTCCATCTTGATTTCTTGTATTCAACCAACAGGTCGCAATTTTCGAGATATTTTGTTGAAGCTTCGTTCACCAGTGCATAAATACAAATGCTATTGAAAATGCTTAGGATGAGATCGCTTGTTCAACCGCTTCCCATTAAAAATCGTGCTATGAAAACCCCTTGTATAAAAAAAGTACAATTTTTAAAACCTCTCAACTATATTTGGCCATTTTAAATTGATATGAAAAGTTTAGATAAGATGGAGCGATTTTTTAAGCTAAATTTGGATCACGACTGTTGACGTTTCGAACCCTTTTCAAGATGAGGTCTTATTATCAAATATGATATGACAATTATTGTCCTAAGATTGTAAGCGCAAATCGTTTTGTCCTGTATTGGGTCCTTGGGAATTAATTTTGATGTCCACTTATGCCCTTTTTAAGTTTATAAATAATTTTTTTATTAATGTTAATCATTAATTTAAAGTAAAATAAAAAAATTTTGGCAAATGCAATATGAAATAAGCGAAAGTTTCGTTTTCAAAGTCCAAATGAGCTTTAAAGGCTCATTAGGATTAGGGCTAAAGAGATCGCCGCAGACGAACACACCCATATAGATAAGGCCAAGTATTACATATGTGTGCAAACAAACGAGAAGAGCTTGTTCATTTATTGATATATTTATTACATTGTAGCACGACGAACGTTTGCGATCGTGGGAAGCAATTCTGACGAAACAAAAAAAAAATAATAAGACGAGAAAGTTTTTATTTGATCTCATTACCTGATTGTAGTTTTAATAAATATTTTTTCCCTAACGAGTAACGAGTAACCAGTGATTTTTCAATTATTATTCATTCGCTTTATTTTATGTTAACGATTAATCATGTGCATGTTTCAGTGCCTGTGCGGATATTTATGCAATAACTGTGAACCACATACAGCAACGGTCTTTTTTTATATTTTGTTTTTTTTTGCATAAATAAACAAATTCCGGAAGTTAAGCCAATTAGCGGACAACTCAGTCGAATGCAAACATTAACTGACATTTTTAAAATGGACTCTTATGCGACCACTAGCAACACATTTACGATACAATGCGATTACTGGCTGGTAGGCAGCGTAAAATGCGGGGACCGACTGATGGGCAGGCAAGCAGATTTTCTGTAATGCACTTTCAAAGTCATCAACAGTGTAAATTATGTTTTCCTGTGTCGCAGCTATGACCAGTGTTTGAGTGAGATATGTATGCAGGAGAGCAATAAAAACAGAACCCAAAGCCTTAAGAAAAATGTCATTTAAAAGGCAATTACCAACATTCACACATCCACACAGACACACACACACACACACACATACGCACACGCATTTACCGACATATACGTACATACACTTCCATATACCGAAAATAATGTCCGGTAGAAAATTGTGAAAAATATTTACTGTGAAAAACCTATACAAGCTAAGCATGTATACAATACCGGAGATGTGTATATATTAATGGGTTCATGCGGAATAAAAATCATTAGCACCAGAGCAAAAATCAAGAGTTAAATATTTAAGTAATAAAAGAAAAAAATCCGTATACAAAAAAGAAATAAGCAAAAACAAACAAATAAAAGCCCTGCA
Organism: Glossina morsitans morsitans; assembly: GCA_001077435.1. NCBI lineage: Eukaryota > Metazoa > Arthropoda > Insecta > Diptera > Glossinidae > Glossina > Glossina morsitans. The sequence goes on along the minus strand of CCAG010000600.1, from coordinate 77,271 downwards.
GTGAAGGGAAAAACAAAAAAAATCAACAAGAAGCTAAGAACAGCAACAATTTTAAAAACGTACCGTCGCCTAATTATGAAGCAATGATATGCGTCACATGGTGTTAGTGTTAGTGCAATTGCCTCTGTTGCTGGCTATGAGGTAGCCATTAACTGTCTGTAGGTCGTTTAAGAACATGCTTGTTGGTTACGATGTATGTACAGCAGAACTCTATTCTACCAACATCTCACGAACATTAAGGGCAATTAGAATTCTATGCTGAAACAAGACTCTGGCACATAACGGTCGAAAATTCACTTAATCTACATCTACTGTTTTAATATATTCGCCCATACATTTACATATATGTATGTATGCTTTATAATGAATGATAAAAGCATGAAAAACTTATGCTTATGACAATGGCGAAATTCTTTTTTAAAGTGAGACTAATCGCAAAAACGGCGTCCATACTTACGTTATTTATATATTGTGTATTTTTTTTTTTCTTTTTTTTTTTTTGGCCGAGCCTTCTTTCGAATATTCTAGTAATAATCGCATACAATATATAAAATGTGCCAGGAATCTATTATTGCTTCAGAAAATTTACGGCAAATCGTGGATTTCAAAAACCCATACATATGAATGCCATGCAGTAATCGAAAGAGCCCAATATTTCTGATTTGCCTGCAACGGATGGGCGCGGAAAAGCCTGCGAAAAAATAAAGAAACCGAGAGAGAGTAGAATCGTAGGCTGAACGTATCTTCTAAGTTCGTTCGGAATGCAATGTCGGTTATTTCCGGCACAACGTGTCTCGCTTGATTCCGAAATGCATCGAATAAATTACGAAAGTTTTTTTTTTAGTGCGTTTAAAGAAACATTGTTCTCATCTGATGGTCACATAATTCTGAACTTTTCCCATTATTACTTCGATGCAATTAATCGGTATTGAGTCAATTAAAGAAAAAGCAAATGCGTTAAAACTATGCCGTAATAAGTCTGCCAGAAATGTAGAAAATGTTGCCATGCACTTGCATTGCCAGCAACGAATTAAATTTTTAAATTATTTTTTTCTTGCATAAAATATTGCGTGCGCTAATAAGTGCTGAGTGTAGAGATTCGTTGCCTTCTAAAATGCACTTAACGCGTACACTTCCTTCGATATTGCGATTAATATAACTCAGGCATGGAAGTTTTTACGGTATAAGTTTTTGTTGTTTATATTTTGTCGTTTCGTGTATATTAAAGTTTCAAGAGATTGATGTCAACACGCGGAATTTCTGTTTTGAGCTGGAAGCTACGGAAACGATTAACTTGCCCTGAGATGAAAATACAACAAGGTATGAAACAGTTAGAAAGTGGTTTACGACATTTCGTATGAAAGAGTTTTATTTTATTAAGAATGATAAATGCTCGTGCCTCCGTTTGGTGGGCTTGGAAAAGTGTCGTCTGCCACGAATTTCTAAGGCATGGCAAAATTGTTATATCCGCGCGACCTTCTACCAACCATCGGCGGTATGGTTGAGGAAAAAGACCATTTACTGCCAAAGGAACTTGAAGAGTGATTTTGTTGATTGGCAACGTCCGTCTGTCTGCAGTAAAGGCCGCATAAGAGGTAATCTCCAACGTAGTCTGGGAACTTTTGCCGATTCACAATTATTCTCCAGACTTGTCTCCTTCCACTTATTATTTGTTCGGATCAATGCATCCGCATTTAGCATACCAATAGCACAGAATAGTTGAGTTTATGCGAAAATGAGTGGATGACTATGTCGCTGCGAAACCAAGAAGTTTCTACCGCGGAAGCTTCTTTCATTTCAACAACGACAACAAACCTACGAACAAACGAAAACTTACTTCCTTAGTTAGGATTTTCTCTTATCTTTCATTAACACTTATATGCTTGGCTAACTGTTATACGCATCCTGTTGTTAAGTGTTTTTCTGCAAGCTTGCTAACGACAAATAACCGTTAAACAAATCGATAGGCTATAAATCTGCATTTCATTTAACCACTTTAATATGAAAAGATAATGATTATGTATCAGGGGAAAGAGAAAATTTCATTTCGTTTCGTTTTTTTTTCTTATTTTATTTCATTTTTTAATAAAAAAACGCATAAAGGAAATCTACGCTAAACACACAATTAAAATGAATAGTAAAAATAAAAAAAATTAAAAAAAAAGATCAACTGCTTAAGAGACGTACGTAAAGTAACGTAAATTATTATAATAAAGTAGTTAACAGATAACGGTTAACACAATACTACAATGCATGTAAAACACATCGCACCTCGTATTATGATAAGTGCATGATAATGCGTGCGATGCAAGTTAAAGTTGAATGCCCAGCTATTTACTTAAGTCGCAAGCATCAGAGTCATTAATTAAAAAATATTATTAAATCTGTAATGAAATTTTTAATAACGCACGCACGCAGTTTATAACGAGTGTAACATTTCTTTATATTTAATTTTTTTTTTTTCACTCAAATCAATTCGATATTTTATTGAAATATTGAAAATGTTAAATTTATTTCCCAAAAAAGTTATAAACAAAAGAATTCTGAATAACATAAATAAGAATTTTACCGGCAAAGATTGCACATAGTTTTAAACGTAGTTAACCCTGCACTTCACATAAAAGTTTTCTTAACACTTTCTAGTGGAGAATTGATCTTAGAAAAGTTGATATTTATAAAAATTTCATAATACATAAAAGAAACGTTAAGAAGACAGTAAGACCAGACAACAACTCCGAGCATCGCCGCCGCGTTCACTTGAAAGATTGAAAGCATGGTCTCTTTCCAAAAGTTTTCCAGTTCCTTCTTCTTTTTCACTTTTCCAGACATTTTCTTTTTTTTTTTTTAATCAAATGCCGTTTTTATAACCGATATCGAGATAAACCGATATTAAAATAAATTATAACCGAGCATGTAATAGAAGAGAAAATAGATCTTATCTTATATTCAAAAATATAACTCTGTCCGTCATTTGTCACCACATATGTATTCGCGTGTTTTTACGACCATCATCACAACCTCAACAGAAGTAGCAACAAAGAATAAAGTCACTCATTACATTAAAGCGAATCTTGAAATTTATGCAAAATAACTATATGCTGAAGTTAAGAGGTTACATTGGTTTCAAAAATAAGAAGAGGGAATAATTTTTTATACACTACACCAGTTGTGGTCCAAAGGTATTTTAAGTTTGCCTACACGTATGCCATCACCAGAGGGGCTTTTATTGTACCGATGGATTCAGGGTCACTTGTTGAATCGATTTAAGCCTGTCGGTCTGTCCGGCCTAATTTCCTGTGCTCAACCAACAAGCCGCAATTTTTGAGACATCTTGGTGAAACTTGGAACTCTGACATGTTTTGGCCCAAGGACAAATGCTGTTAAAAATAAATCGGATCGAACAGCTCTTTCGACCAACAACATTTTATTTTGAGAAATTGCTATATGTATGAGTGAATTGCAGGGTGGTGTAAGGACCGTGGCCCACTATAACATTTTTCCTTGTTTTCAATGCAATAAAAGCATTGTTGTATTCAAACTTTTCTGCATACGTAAGCAAAAAGCAATATTTGAATAATATTTTTTCAAAATTTTCGTTTAAAAAGGACTTGAACCGTAGCTTTCGAAAATCCCTTAGAAGAAAGCATACTCACGTCGGATAGGATAATTCGTGACGGATTTATCCGAAATCAACAAACCTAATATTTTCCGTTAACAACGCATCCTTGAACGCAAAAGTTAAAAAAAAACAAGGGATAAATGCTATTGTCTGACAAAGCCGACTATAAGGTACCCTGCAACATTTTGCTTAAATATTACGGCATCAAAATTTGTACATCATTCCTATGTAAATGTATAATTTCTATTAAAGTCCGCATATTGGACGATACTGTTCCAAATTTAGAAAACTTAATTTGCTTGTCAAAGTTTTTATTATTTTCCTTCCTTATTATTTCCTTCCAGTTCTCATCCAGTTCTCCCATCATAAAAAATTGCAAATAAACTTTGTCACCGTAGACGGGGTTGCTGTCATCAGAACCCCTATATACCCCTGTATCTATGTAATCCAAATTCTTTATAGGGGGTTTACTAATCACAAATTCTCATCATAAAATATCAAAAATTAATTAATTTTGACATATAAAACCTTCTACTTCATTAAAACCCTTATACTTATACTGGATAGGATCTAAAAAATACACCTACGGGATTCGTATTCGGTAAAGTTAATTTTTATGTCAAATTATTATTGTGGACGAATTTTCATCAAGCAGTATTGAATATTAGGCGTTTTTGCTATACCAAGATCCAGTAGACCTGTAGATTATATGGCAAGAAGTTCAATAATTTGTCCCATCGGATCCAAAGTTTTCACACCAACTTAAAATGCCGAAATACTATTACTGAATGATTTTTATCCCAAAATTCTAAGAATTGCAAAATTTTTATTCTTAACAAAGCAAGTTCTTATATGGAATGCGATCGAACAAGTGGTTCAGTTCCGTTCATCAAAATATGTCGAAAATTGCGACCAGGTAGTTTGAACATAAAAATACATGAGCAGACTTGAAACGAACGAACGGACTGACGGAGAGGTCAGCATTACATCCTGATTCGGAATCAATCAATACAATAAAAGATGGGGCTCAAATCCTTCTGGGTGTTAGAACCGTCCGTGCATAGTTAATATACACTCGTGATGTAAAGTATGAAAGATTGAAATTTAAATTTTAAGCAGAGCTGTATGTAAAAAGTATAATTTCCTGTAAGCTCTACAGTATGATTTACGTTGTAATACATAAATTATTATCAAAGAGAAAAGTAAGCTTCGTTCAAGGATTAAGGATAATTTCATACGTTCAGGAGAAATCGTATTCACCAACTTTAAAAACAGCTTAGTAGATAAAATAATGATTGAAATTTCCAAAAAATTCTCTCTTCAAGAGTTTTACTCGAATCCACTCAAAGCTTTGCGCATGTATTCTTCACGTATTGTTCTATTAGCCATGAAGATAATAAGATAACAATTCAGTTTTAATAGTTCGGTAAGAACATAAATTAACAAATAAAAAAATGAATCTCTTTACCTTTTTATTACGTTCGCGACTTCATGTACATAAACAAATTTATTTTACTGTAACAAGCCTTCAAACTATAATGCATCCATACTTTTTAAAGGCTACTCTCAAAATTTTATGTACATACATGTCTTACAAGTGCTCCTGTAACCCATGTTGAAGCCTGCTATACCATCATAATTTAATCATTGCCAATAATAAACATCAAAAGCTGTACACCCTAAGCTTAAGGAAAATTCCAACAATTCGCATATGTATCGTAAATTAAGTGGAAATGTCCAGGATATGCGAAATTCCTTTGCATTTTGAATATGAACGTAAAACACTAACAGCTTAGACTTAGCGAATTCTCTGTTAAGGGATTCCTTTGGAAACGGGCTGATATATGGACGGTTCAATTGCCAAATCGGCTAACTCCATAAAACAAAAAGTTGAGAAAAACGATCAAACATTATATGTTGTTTTTTAAAATTGTTGGAAAAATCACATTATATTGTTACAGAAACTCCAAATCCAGTTGATTCCAGCTAAGTAATTTTTCCAAATAATAAATTCCGTTCCACTTCTATTTCTGTATCCTGAACCTTTTATTCTGATATGCTTTTGAACTTGCTTTCGATCCCATTTACCAAGGATTATGGCTTCTTTTTCGTCCAGTCGGATTATTTGCTGCAATTTTTTCATTACTGTGATCAGGTGACGAGTGCGAATACATACAAAATCGTTTTCTTGAACCAAGATTTCTGCCAATAATTTGTATGGAAGAACCATCCGATTCATTAGTTTCGTTACCCAAATAATTCTTATTAACATCTTCCATCTTAATGTTATAACGGTTTACTTTTTTTCAAATTTATAAGTATCTTAACTTGTGGCAGTTCGAATGCAATTAATTTATATTTTATCTTTCTCGTGTTTAGTTCGTGTGAGCGATAACAGTTCTCGTCTAACGGGAATAATGAAATTAAACGAACAACGTACAGATGTCCCCGCAAGAGGGGAAAAATAATGTAGCGGATTAAATAGATTTTTATTATGATATAAATACATTATAGTATGGAGTTAATCAGATTGGCTTCTGACAAAAATTATTTATTTTTCAGAGGTCAAAACAATTTTGTCATTTAGTGGTGTTAATACTTATTATTAGGGAAACAGTTACAGAGCTAATGCGGTGCTTTGATATGAAAATTTAATAAAATCCCAAAAATGGAGTTAACCGTTTTGGCAACTGAACCATCCATATGTTTCCCACACACCTAATCTAAACGAAAGGTGAGCACGAGAGATGATCGAATTTAAATAAAGCAACGTTCATGTTTTTCATGAAAATTTCCCAATGATCTGTTGAGGTCTGTTTGCTTTCGTTCGATCAATAAAGAATTCCCTGCCTTAGTCTGCTGTTAAGGCAAGAGTTGAAGTAAAACAAATGCCTGACCGATTAGATTTCATTCGATCCGGAATGCTTTCATAAGACAAGCACTGTTCTTCTGGCCTCCGCTGTTATAATTTCTATCCTCAGATTTGATCTACACACTCTTGTAGTTTGTAAACATAGTGAACTAAATAAAAGTCATTTATGTCATATGGTTTCGATAAACGATAAGTCCATCAAACTAGGAGGTTCTATCGGAATATAACGATTTTGTATCACTGCACAAATTGTGAGACATATCTATTAAGAGCTTATAAACAATTCTATTGTAATTATGATACGTTGGCGATACTTTGTATGCTCTTCCGCTGGGAAAGCTAGCAAACGAAACGAATTTCTTTTGTTTTTCGTTTTTTTTTTCTTTTATTTTTTTTTTATTTTTTTTATTTAGTATCACGACTTCAGTGATAATCATTTTATAAATTCGTTTGTATCTTTCAATTCATATGTGATTTTTTGCAAAGCAATACGTGATAAAATTACGTGAGAAATATAAATTTAAGTTAAGTTTTTTTATCTTGCAGATTAAAGTTAGTATAATAAATATTGGGAAAAACAAGCAAAAGAATTGTATGTATAAAAATCAAAGTTGAAAGGATGTGCTCAAATTGTTCTTGCTTGTGCACATTTAAAAAGTTTCATCAACTGTTCTACATCTTCTTCTGGGATCTATATAAACGAATTCTTAAATTAATAAATTCACTTTCTTTGTTTCGACATTCCTTCGAGTAGGACGGAGTACCATCAGAAGTATCCATCAGTCTAATGTTGAGCGATTTAGGTAAATTTATTGCATAATTTTTTCGTAATAAAATCACAATAATTTCTATAAAAATTGAAAAAATTAAAAATAGAAATAATATCATATATAACTCGTCAATGCATACACTATTGTTTTATTGAACCATTTATATGGGATAATTCAACGTGAATAAGAAAACGTTGTCACTACGGGGATAAGAAAATGAGGTTAGTTCAGCACAAATGCTGAAAAATAAAACTAAAAAATAAAAAAATAAAAAAACTCAAATCACAAAGACCGATATTAACACTCAGGTAACCGTGATCTTTAAGCGAAGAAGTCAAACTTTACTCTGATTATGGGCTTCCCATCCTAAGCAACGAGACGAAAGCAGAAGAAGGACGGAGTGCAGGAAAGTGCGAAGCAACATAAACTTTCCGTTTCCTTAAGCGAAATGCAAACTAAGAAAAAACAAATAAATAAACACTTAGCAACCAATTAAGAATGGTTTCATACACGGCCTACAGTTAAGCTCCCCCTTCATCTTCAGTATATTTTATAAAGATATAAGACTAGTTAAGTTGCATTATGAATAAGATCAGGTTCACAAGTTTGCAAGCGAAGCTAAACATACGAGACTGTGCACTGTTTGAATAGGTTTACATTAAAACCTTCAGTAGATTCGTTTCAAACCAAACTTAATCGCTCTCTGATCTTAATTTTTATTTGCCCTTTTCCTTTCATTATCAAATCGAGGTAAAATTGTATAATATATGCAATGCGTGATACTTTTACTGACAGCCATACAACATCACACATGCAGCATCTTATCTTATCCTCCGACTTTTTACCACGTACATCATAGTCATGCAAATCATGGAGAACATATACATATAAATATTTATATGGGTGTATGTTTATGCGCGGCAATGTGTTCGTATATTTTAAACCCAATGGCACGTAACAACGAAATCAAAGTCAAGCGAATTATTTACACCAAAATTCAATGCGGATCAATTCAAATTGAAATCAATGAAAAATTTCGAAAGAATTTAATTTTTTTTTTTTTTTTTTTTTTTTTTTTTGTTTTGTTTTGCTGCCTTTGTATACAAAATGAATGATGCATGTGATCACACATTTGTCTGTACGCATACGTATGAATATTTTGTATTGTTATGGGAATTTTTCATTTGCATTCGCACTTGCACACGCACACGCGCGCACATAAAAACACATAATTTGCATATAAAATTTCATTTACAGGTTGTGCTGGGAATTCTATGCTTTTTCTATTTTACTATTGTAATTTTGTATGTTCTCTCTCTCAACTTTCTCTAACAATACGTTACATATGGGAATGAAATCATATGACAAATTATTGATTGAATTATGCATATATTGCGAAAAGAGACGATTACACGAAAATTTATTTATCTATTTATTATTGTTTTACAATTTAAGGTAAATCAATAAATTTAAGCTCATTTGTAATAAAATTTTGAAAACATTTTATTTAGCGGATAATTATGATGCATATTAACAACAAATACGTGTTATCGATCGATATGGACGACAAACAGCAAACGGACTTCGTGCCGAAAATTATTTGATTACAAATTAAAATCAGGATATCGCAAAAGGATGCATCTACGGAAGCAATTCCTAAAAGGTCGTGCATAAAAAGTCTAAACTAATCCCATAGATAATCGCTTCATAAACAAAATTGATTCGTTTGCGGTAAGTTACTGCACATAAAACTGGCATTACTCAACCGGAAAGGATGTCCTGTCGAGAAATTTCTGCCTAAAGATTTCAATTTTGAGAAGAAGAAAAAATTACAGTCGTTGACAACTATAATGCAACCGTTGATGTATACACTAGAAGTCCTCACTATTCTTTTACGAATACCGCAGATGTCTCATAATCTCTCTGTCATACTTAACTGGCAAGTTTCTAAGCCAATTGTTCGGGTTTTGTCAACACTTTTTTCACGAAATGGTTTAGACAACTATTCGACAGTTGACAAGTCTTCGACAGCTTCTTGGTGCGTCCTCTATCAGAAAATGTGCCAATGCTTTGTCCCTTTCTGGCGTGCAATGTTTTATTCTATTCACTCTTCTGAATCTATTTCATCGTTAGCTTTCTTTAAAGCATCTGTTATTTTAGTGTAGTTACTGGTTTTTCTGATTCGAAATCGATTTTGCTGCTTTGTTACGGCACAGAACACAACTCTAATTATTTAATTTTTTTTTTTTCTTTTTTTGCTACATCTCGTCATTTTCTTTATGTTACTTTAAGAAACGTTTCAAAACTGGCATCAGAACTACCCCTCTTCGAAACGGTCATCCTCGAACCAAGCCCTCTATCAACCTGAACGCCATTTTTAAAAAATGCAAAATATCTTGCAACTAACGTTGACGTCGATCTTCTCCCAAAACTTTTTATAGTTGAGCTGGAAATGCATGAAATGATCGCCTCATGCTATTTCTGCAGTTCGCGAGTGACGTAGTGAACACAAATGTTAGATCTGCGCCCGATTAAACTCGAAAGATTTCCGATATAAGAATTTATGCACATTGCGAGTATTGTCTTTTTATTTTCGTGAGTATAAATCGCTTATTCATACACGTCTTAATATGTATATATATATATAAGAGAATTTTCAAAATCGTATTATGAGGCTATAAAAAATGTTTTTAAAAATTTTATTTTTTTCTTTGCTATTCAGTAACAATGAAATCATTTCATTGGGAAATCATATTATGGAAATGATTCTCATTTTGATGGCGGTTGAAATCTCGGTACTTTCTTGACAATATGTATACACTTTATTTATTTATGTGAGATAATTGAAGTAAATTAAAATTCAAAACATTCTATATAAGCAAAAGTTTGCAGGAATTTTGTTTTGCAATTTTTGAATAAAAATATAGATAAAATTTGAGAATTTCTAGAAATATTTTATTAAAACTTTTTCTATTGAAACAAAGCAAAATATTTTCTCTTTGAAATAATTTATAAAAAAATTTTTTCAACTTTTCATAAAAATCAATGAAGTATTTATTCGAACGATAATATATAATATAAGACCAGCTATACATAGATAGATAGATGGATAGATAGATAGATAGATAGATATTCATATAAATTATATATATGCATATATACTATATATTTAAGTAGCTTAGCTTTGAGCAACTGCTTGAGTGTTATTATAGTTTAACCAGCAGTTTTAGATTACGTTCTCTTAATAACTGCTATTACGGTTTCATTTCTTAAACGACATTTCTTTGATATGTTTTTCTTTTTCTTCTATTTATTTATTTATTTATTTTCCTTTTTTTTTTTTTTCTTTTTTTTTTTGCTATAAAATACTGGATTATTACTATGTATATCGATAATCAAGTGTACACATAGCCATACAAACATAACACACACACACACAAGCCTATATATAGTTACTGTAGTAAAGCCTGGTTTCATAAATGGATCCATCTGGTGGCATGAGTAATAATTATTTTACAGCCACACAAAGTTTTATTCATCGGGCGAGTAGATGCAGTTATAATGTGCCTGCCAGACAAGATTTGTTGCTATTGTTGTTCTTGTTTTGGTTACTATATGGCGAAGCTATTGCTAAAGTGGCAATTGTTGCTGCCGCTGCTGCTGCTTCTGCTGTGAACGTTGCTGATGAAATTGGCATTAATTTGCCCGCTGAGATTGTGATTCAACTAGCAGTAACAACAACAACAAAAACAACAACTAAATTGCAAAAAATAATAATAAAAAAAGTTGCACTGCAAGTGCAATAATAATTACAAGTTTACGTTATGTTCTCAGGTTTATAATAAATTCTGCTCACAAAACACACACCCATATGTTAGTTCCTTTTTTTATCTTTCGGTTTTGTTTTGTTTTTTACTGTTACTAATTTATATGAGTGCAACTGCACACAATATTGTATACACATTTATATTTATGGTAGCCACTCAAAAAATTAACAACAACCATTACAAGTTAAAAAAAAAAAAAAAAAAAAAAAAACCAAAAATCACATTAATTACGAAAACTATGGCAAACTTAGAAAATGTTGAAAGTTTAATTTTTTATACTATAGCTACGAATAGATTTCATGGCAGATGCTACAAAATATTCATTTCATTTGGTATTGAACTTAACCGTGATTTCTTTTGCGAATCATTGATGGCATTGACTTTTTACGATATTTTTTTTTGAGCCAATTGATCGAACCCGCCAATACATATATTAAATGTTTTAACCAGTTAACTGTATCAAACTCGTTAGCGATATACCCGTATATGCGTCAAACACAGAGTATGTGTAACATGAATGAATATGATTAGGTTGTAATGAAACGACCCAACAAAATGGCGAAAATATTTTCTAAAATCGATTGGAATGACGAATACGCAATCCTAATGATAAAATGAGGAAGTCCCCGAAGGACGAAGGAATCCCTTTTTTGAACAAACATTTTAAATTAATGATTAGCAGATAAGAATCGGTACTACCTAAGTCTATGTTCGCGACTTCAGATATCAAATGCGTATATAATGAGTACATAGTCGGTAAAGCTGTAACTCCTACCGATTGGATACACATCCACTAGGCTGCGTCCATCACTCCCTTGTCTCTTTTTCCTTCGTCATTTCCTTTCCGAACGTTATCGTGCTACCTGAATAGGGGACCACATCTCCTGAGTGGTTGATCGCATTAAAACAATATAATAATAAATCATTTTTAACAAAAATCCAAAAACAATATTGTTTTAACCTTTCAATTTAAAACGTACATTACATAACAAAAACTGCTCAAACAATATTTGTAAAAAATGAAAATTTTTTACGCAAAATTCATTTTAACTGGTAATGTACACAACTCACATTATAAAATGCTTCCAACGTCCGACGTACTCAAAAAAAAAAAAAAAAAAAAAAAAAAAAAAAAAAAAAAAAAAACAAACGCACTTCCATAATATGTAAGGTAAAGATCATAATGTTTAAGTACAAAAAGTGAGAGAAATATTCAGATTACAATTCGAACGAGTACCCGCTCGGACTCTCCTCAACAAAACTGGATTTCTCTGGTTTTTTTTATATCCGCAAATCTGCCTGCAATATCCCGTCAACCAAGCAAAACTAGAAAAGATTCCTAGTAGGGATTCCAAGCCATGTGAACTAACCGAATGATTTTTATCGCGAAATCATTTATTATAATTTTACACTTTAAGTGTGCATTCGAGAAGTAAGATATCAACTGATAGAGAACACTTGGCTGTAACTTGCCAAGAGTTGAGAAAAATTACAAAAAAAAACCCCTTATAGTCTACTCTATGTTCGGAGTTTCAATAATGGTAATAAATATAAAATTAACTATCTGAAATTCTCTCCCTTCGAGGCAGTATTTGCTAGACGGAGTAATCTTAAGCCCTATAATGAAAAGCACTTAAATGACTTGAAAACACTGCTCGGTGTGCATTCTATGTCGCAACTTTTCTTCAACAAGCGAAACTAGCCGATAATAGTCGCGAGAAGAGTCTCCTATATCAAGTTAATTGGCTACTTTGAAAATATTTCGAAGAAACTGTCCATCTGTTACATGGGGCCCCAACAATTCCGTCATTGAAAAATTTATAAATAGAAAAGAAAAAAAAAATGAAACTCAATTGAATTTTGAAAGCTTACGTAAATAACAATTCATTGCTTGTACACTATGCACTATGGGTTCGCTCAGAAGCCTACTAAACGCCCATCAATGTACCTTACGCTCATTTATCACGATCGTAACGAACACTGAAGACTTCTATATGAGGCAGGTGCCGGGATATGCTTATAGAATACTTTAATAAAATAATTTTTTGTAATTTTGAATTTCGATTTTCCGCGGGCGTTCAAGGCAAGTTAACAAAAAAGAAGAAAACAAAAAATAACCAGAATATAATCTCTTTTGCTCGATTTAAATCAAAGCTTCTTTTCCTTTCTTTTCTTTTCATTTCTAAGCCCCACCAAGGGGATGTATTATGTCGATTTTTGTCGTTAGCTAAAGCAGGAGTTGCTTATTATTATCGCTTGAATTTTTACTTTATTTCATTTCATTTTGTACATGTTTGCTTAATTCTATTATACACGTTATCCTTATTACTCGACTTTATATTTATTGTTTCACCTTACGTTAAACGGATGTGTAACAACCTTATTGTCTTTGCTTGTTATAGCAAATTGCTCACAATTTAATAAATTTGAAAACAATGTCATAGTAACAGATAGACAGACAGACAGACAGACAGACAGACAGAGAGACAGACATACATAGAAACAGACATGCAGGCAGGCAGGCAGGCAGGCACAAAGATAGATGTGTTACTTAGTCAACAGCATACAACCAACCATAAGAGCTTTACCCATTTATTGTATAATATATAAGGGCGCCTTAGCTATTGCATACATCTATAAACGACGCTGATGTGTTTTGTTGCCTTGTGTTATGTTGTGTTCTCTGTACTCATAATTAATCCCCACTAATTGTATATACAATTTAATTATAGTCTAACATAACAGCAATAATAACATACCATATACAAAACACCAGACGACAATATTTTTTTTTGTTTTCTTTTATCATAAATTCACACACACGCACGCACACATAAATGATGTTAAAACAATTACAAAATTTGCTATTAGGAGGAAAATGAGTGTGAGAAACATTTAATGTTATGCCGTTACTTAGACGGAAGTATTATATATATATATATATATATGTATGTGTGTATATGTATATATCTATATATGTAATGGATGTGGGGATATCCAGTCACATGTGCATACATTTTTCCCTAGTGGGGAGAAAAACTCCCATAGAGTATTGAGATCCATATATATATATATATATATATATATATATATATATATATAAATATATAGGCGTTTTAACTAAAGAAAGACATTCAATGATATAATATTGTATTAAGTTCACATCCCAGCCACCCTAACTTCATCATGTAGTGTTGACTATCACTACCATAAAATTGTCAAAGTTTCATTGTTTAGCATATCATCACAACAAAGAGTTCGAATGCACTTGTATCTGTTGTCTGCTGGTAATCATCTTCATTCTAAGGAGAAGAGAGTGATGTGAAAGGGGCAATACAGACCTAATGCATAAGACTTTCTCTTACGATAGTTTACATATTTGCGCAATATAAATAAATTACAACATCCGTTTTAAGAGTGTAAGTGAGATCCACAGAAGCAGCGACATTTTACAAATGTCTACATTTTATTTGAATTGTTTTGTTTGATTACAATCACTACGCGTTTGTTCTTTCGTTAATTCATTCATTCATTCATTCATTCATTCATTCATTCGTTCGTTCGTTTACTCTCCCTCCATATATAAGACAATTTTCTCACAAATTATTCACTTAGGGCGCTAACGGCTCTTTTTCCATGAAGATCAGTGTCGTCACACAAGACCTAGCGAGACATATTCATTTTTTATATATCAATTTAAAGAAGAAGAGACAAAAAAAAGCGAAAAAAAAAACCATTTCTCAACAGACCTTCCAGAGATCGCTTCTATTTGTTCCCTTTTAGTCTAAATTCCTGAAGCTGATCGATCGCCCAACCTTTAGATCGTAAACGTGGATATAAACAAAACGAGATATATGTAGACTGAAATTAATTGAAATCAGGGTGATATTAAATGTGAAAGTGAAATGAATGCCGCTTTTACGATAACTAGAAAAGGGAAGAAGTAATAAAACATGTCGGACATGTATCTGGCAAATGTTTACGCATCCACGGATCGATATTCTTTGATTTTAAAACTTAACAACAAGAGCACAGAAAAACTGAAGTGAAATATTTATTTTTAAGATAAAATTTGAAATTTCAACAGATATGCAAATCAATTCATTCAATTCTATCTTCTTATGCTGTCCATGATTTCTAGTCGAAGTCAGCCTAGAAAAATACATTTTACTGAAAGTACGTAAAATACGTAAATAATTCATGTTAGACGAGTGAATAAATGAATGACTAAACGCTTGAATGCTAAACGATAGAAAAATTTAATTCAATAATATTATAAACAAAGACTTAGAGGGTAAGCGCTTAAGGTTAAGGTCACTCTCAATAAATTGCTTACTAATATTATAATAAGTAAAGGTATGCGCATACATAAGTACACACATCGAGTATTCCCTTTTGTATGTATACATGTGGAAACGAAAATGAAATGAATGAAAGGAAATCAATGGTTTTATTATAAGTTTGCATATGATTTAGTTAGGAACGCAACACTAACAACAAAGAGAAAGTTTTAGATTTTTAATCACGAAGAAGACGATTGATTGTTGAATGAATTCTCCTTACTTGGAAGAATATTGTAGATATCACGTATGCAAACAGTGCACTTGCAGCAACAGGTATTACGAACTTGTGTATATTTATGAATGCATATGTGCGTGTATTGGGTCGTCATGACTTTGCGCAGATAAATACATCGCTAAGAAAAGCCCTAAATAAATCTATCAATTGAAAAATCATTACCTGAATCGATTTAATCGTATCTGTCCGTCTGCTTAAGTGATGTATGCTCACGCATTTTTTTATTCTACCTAACGATCGTAATTTGCGAAAAAGACAAAGAGAAAACTCTTTCAGAACGGATAGAATCCGACTTTTTTTACGACCACTCCCCATATCAAATTTATTGGAACATGAAATAAATGTACAATTTTCAATACTTTCAACAAATCCGATAAGAAGAAGTATTTCATTTATTCGATGGAATACTGTTTTGTTCCCCGTTCAACGTTCTTACAAGAAATAAGTCTTTATATGGGAACAAAGCTCATCTTTTAATTTATTTCATAATAAAAGTTGATCAAAAATAATGATAAAACAGCTAAATTTATTCAACTTAGTCTAGACCACATAGATGTATTTCGCTGGGAGCCCTTTTCTTACGGGAAAAGCCCGTAGCTTTATATAACTCTAAGGTATAATCTTTAGTATTTTATGAGGGGATCAGATAAAGAATATCAAGCTCTTTGATAAGATAAATAGCTTTACTAAATTTGTATCAATTTGTTTGTTTGTTTCATGTTTTTGGCAACTTCCATATACGGATTATCATGCAAGATAAACCTTCACATAGGAACGATGTATCATTCTCGATATTTTATAGCGAAAATAGCGTATTATTTGCATTAAGCGAGATAGTACAAAGTGTTTAATACTCGATCTTGCCTAACTGTAACATTTCGATTTGTTTTTATTAATTTTGTAAAACAATCATTAATTAGGTTGCATTCTGACCTAAAGTTGGAAATTTTTCCCTGAAGAGTACAAAAAAATATTACCTAAAACCTAATATTCATCGAAAAGAAATTTTGATACACGAATAATTCATCCGTTCCATAACAACTTCTTTTTAAACGAAAATATTATAAAATGAAGTAAAGGATTAATGGGAATTCAATAATCTTCAAGGGTCTTAAGACTATATACAAACCAATAGTAATATTAAGACCAAGTTTCCAAGTTATTATAGAAAGTAAAATATAATCTTTTATCTTCTCAGATATATAGGAAAACGGTTTAAATAGATTTCAGAAAATTAAAATCATTAATTTCATCATTTGACTTTAGTTCTGATTCGAATGCCTTTGATTAACGTTGCTACATATAATTAACTTTTTCAGCGAAAAAGAAAACAAAATAAAAGGATAAAAAAAAAAAATTATGAAAAAGTTTTCTAACCTCCAGGTTGTTCATGTACACTCGTAACCAGAATAAAAACCTCATGGCACATGTGTAGCATAGTTTTGTTGTATACGCCACAAAAGCCTTAACCCATTTCACCTCACCACCTAACCACCATCATAATACAATTAACTGAAACTATGATATTAGTGGAGCAACAAAAACTATGTTGTCTTACCTGGATAACCAAAATTTTTGTTTAATAAAAAAACAAAACGTAATGGAAACATGAAAAATAACTGTAACTGAACTGAAAAAAAGAAACAAAAAACAAAAAGAACCGGTGGAAAATTTATGACCGCGTCGAACCGATTTCTAGTTACCTATCATTACGTTTAAATAGTTGCAAAAGGCCCACTCGACGAGCCTCACAACGATTGATTGCCCGATCTTGCTGCTGAAAATTGCATGATCTAACTTATCTCACTCTCTCCCTCTCTCTCTCTCTCTCTCTCTCTCTCTCTCTCTCTCGGAATTTAATTAAAGGCATTTAGACCAAATTCCACAACACAACTTAAGCGAGTCGGAATCCAATATTGATAAGGATTAATAGGAGTTTGAACGACCTTTGATATCTAATATCTCTTTGTTACAAACGCTACAAAAAAATTATGAAATTCTCATCTTTCCGTGATGGATCATAAAAGCATATAAACGAATTTGTTTAAAATTCAGTAACGGGAAGTGTAACAACGCTATCATTTTTTTCTTCTTCTTCGTGTTTTTTTCTTTTTTTTTTTTTTTCTACGAACTTTTCTCTTTTCACCATCGGCCAAATGAAAGTAGACTCGTGGCTATATGAAATTTATGGCCGAACGTATGGATTAAGGTCTAAACGTGCAATATGGAAAGAAATTCAATTGACTCGTGTAACTTAAGACCAAAAGCTTTATTAAGAGAAACCCCAGCAAAGCGAAGAAGAACACGTAGACAAACAGATAGACTGACATATAACTAGAGATAGTTAGTTCGAGTTGGGCAGTTAACCAGCCAGTAAGATAAATATATTTTCAATCTTCTTGCTGTTGTTGTTCTTGTTGCGGCGATTACTGTACTGCTATTCAACTATACTACTTTTCTTTTCTTTTCTTTTTTTTTTTATTTTTATTTTTTTTTTCGCTATTATATTGCGCGCCCTGTATGTTTAATGTGAACAAATCAACCGAAACACACCTATTTTTTTTTCTTTTTTCTTCTTCTTGTTCGTTACTTTTCAAATCTTACGAAAATGTTTAGAAGCAAGCAGAAAAGACAAAACTTATACAGAGTGAATTAATAGAAAAAGTACAAGATTCAGTTTCAAACGAATTCTTTAGCACTCAACGTTTGGTTATTTCTCGACCTTGCGGATATTGCGTACGCATTGTAATTGTATGAGAGAGAGAGAGAAAGATAGAGAGATAGAGAGAGAGAGAGACCTATGCATTTACTGCCACCTATCGTATGCCAATTATTGTAAACAAACACATGCATATTAAGAAAATTACATATCTATATGTGTTTGTAAGATTTCCTAATCAAGAAAGTGGTCCCATGTGAATAGTTTTAGTTATAAGTTGAATTTAGAGAACAATGCTCAATATAAAGGAAATATATATTTAAGATTTTTAATTTAATTCATACATTATGGGCAAATCCCTTAACGAGCATTATTCATTCTGTCATTTTCATGAGTATAACTTTCAAGATAAGTGACAGAAAATTGTTTTGATATAATTTAATTTAATATCGTTACTCAGTCTATAATATACGCTATCTTAACGCAATAATCCAAATATAGTTTATGTAATTAAATCTATTTGGAATTTAAATTCATTACACACCGTCTGATAAGGTTTACATACTTGCCGTTTAAGTGCACGAAAATGGCCAACACTCTATAAAAAAAAGTAACAGCAACCGTAGCAGCAGTAATATTGGCTGCATTTGATGTCAATTGACTCACGTTTTATGATAAATACCCTGTTGAAGTGGAGATGAAGAGTAAAGTAAAAAATCTGTTTCTTATTACAGATTTTCTTTACCATTATGTATTATGTATAAAGTATAACGCGATTGTGCTTATGAAAAGTATTATAATTCAACCTAAAAAAACATAAAACTGTTCATTGTATATAAATGATGATGAGATTTACCCAGAGAGTAGATAAAATTGTTAATATATATATCTGTATATATATATCATATATATATATATATATATGTATAGTGAACAAAATTGTGGCATAAACACCGCATTTAATACATTATGCATTTTTACTGATATATTTCGTACAGTGATTAGCAAAAAATTACACTGAACTCAAATTATGCCAAACTTATGAGATTGGAGGCAAAGTGGTGGCCACGACAGATTAAAAACTTCGTCGCAAGACCATAACTAAAATTGTCATTTTTTAAGATCATATAATTGAACGATTTTTGCCAAAGAATACCGAATATCAAATACCGAAAACAGCCCTTATCTTAGTTTCTTCTAAGGTATTGTGAAGATATTCCATTCATAATTTGATAAAATGAATACTTTCATTATTGGGACACGTCCTAGAAGAGAATAAATAAATTTAATTATACGTACTTAGAGCGTGGGGAACAGGTAGTTTTTCGTCAGAGGCATAAGCATATACTTCTCACGCGACAGTGGACTGAAGGATCCTCACGCCAAACAATACGTAGATGGTAGTGAAGGGAGCACATCTGGCGGAGGCAGCATACCAGATGTCGACGCTTACTCCGCCGGACATTGGGCAGAAGGCGTTTTTTATTGTCTGCTTGGGTGGCGGTCTTGCGGAAAAAGCCAGCGATTGCATGTGGATTTAACCCCCCCCCCCCTCACCCCACCCGTCCTCGCTCCCTATAAATCAAACTTAATTGATTGACTTTTCTTCTTACTTTCTTTAAATCCCGCAACGCCTACAATTTGTATAATTCTTATAAGAATCGGTTTATTGATCGCGAATATATTCCCAAAATCCCCCCACATAAATAACTTTTATTAATTTTATAGGTATGTTTAGTTCTTCTTTATGCCATAGATCTTATTAACTTTACATATTAAACAAAATGGTTGTCATATGGTGTGATAGAGAACCTCTGAAGTAAAATACTAATGTCTTTGAAGAAATTTAGACAATTTTTGTCAGGTTTATTTAAACCAAGAAACAATTAATATTTATCAGTTATAGCTGCACGTACTTGTTTTGCTCATGACTGTCGATTTGTATAAACTAATACATTATCATCAATAGAAAATGTAGCCGCGCCATGATTTACACTTCATTCTAATCATTGATCACAAAAACTAAGGAGATTGATTGCATCTTTGCTTCGCAATACGTTAGCGTGATACATACAGATCAACAAAGTCAAATAATGGCGAAAAAAAAAAAAAATGGAAATCATTGGAAAATCTTTAGCATAGAAACACGTTTTAATAACCTTAAATAGTAAAACGCATAACCATACTCGACATACCTATCTATAATCACTGTGCACGTACGCATACATGTATATTCATATGTATATATATATATGTATATACATGTATATATATATATATGTATATACATCATATATCAGTGCGTTTTACGCTTAGCATTGGCCGCAAAGAGCATAAAGAAAAAGAGAAAATCGTATTAAGCTCGCAAATGATATCATTTATGATTTACGTGGTTCGATTCACCCGTAAACCGCTATGTGATGCTCTGTGAAGCAGACAAATGTGCATGAAAGTATTGACTACGTAACCAACAAGATACAGCGCGTCCATATATGCCTCTATATATGTATATATATATATATATATATACATGAGGCTCGTGTTGCTGTTATTGTTGTTTAAATCAGTGCTTGCATACACAAACATTTTAAACAAGAATTTGATCCATCGCTGGGTGAACATGGAAAGGAAAAAATGTTGTTAATCATACTGACTGGTTTACTGGCTAAAAGTAGCAGCAAATCATTTTCAATTTAGATAAACGCAAAAGAAAACTGCAAATATGAACTAGAAAAATTGATCACATACATGCACACATACATTTGTCAAATTTGTAAATTAGAAAATTTTATACCGGTTTTTATGACCAATGTTACTATAAAGAGGTCTAGCACACGTTAAACTTATATGAAACTTATTGACAACTAACTTAAATACTTAGATACTTAGATACTTAGATTATTATTATGAAACGCAGAATTATGCTTGTCAAGGTATAGTCCTATCCATCTTGACTTACTTTTAGATAAGGAGAGTTTTTTGGATACGATTTAAATCTCTATCAAAAACTGCGCAGCTTTTTCTAACAGGAACAGCCTGGAAGTAGTAGAGATTCCGTAAATTAAAGTTGATAAAGTTATCTATTCGATTCGCAAAATGATCCTATTGCGAGAATTGTAAACACCCTCATGTGAATAGACACAAATTGTAACTTGTATTAATCCCCCGCATCAATTTTGGCTGATCCTTTCCTCCTCGTAAGCTTATTCTATATTCTACTCCGTAATCTCTTTAAGCTCAATTGGCAGCGAAGTAATGAAGATCTCAGCAAAAATTTTCATTACTCTATGTTGTTAAACTCAGACTTGTCTTAAAATAGAGAGCAAAAAATATGAAAGAGAAAATAAAAAATAAAAAAAAAAACATAAAACAATTATCTCCATATAACTAACTAAATCTGTACGATACTTATTAAGTGTAAATGGATTGAAAAGTGATTGTTCCATCAATCGAATTTCAATTTGATAAGAAGCAAAGTTTGTAAATCCAAATTATTTGATGTATCAGGAGTGAAAATTCGAACAAAATGTAGATCTTTTACTCAATGGGGCAGAGATTACGATAAAGGAAATTTAGATTAAAAAAGACTTGGCTCAGCTAATTCAAGCTCAATTTTTGACAAAAAACGAAAAAATGACAGACGCAAAGATTATGAGAGACGCAAAGAATCGAAACTGGATGGATGATCAAGAGCTCAACAAATTGCGGCATGATTTTCATTTTGTTTCATTGTTTTTTTTTTTTTTTTTTTTTTGATTAATTATGTAAAAGGGGAGAGAGACATGTGACCCCGCCCTGTGAATTTTCTGATTTCTGTCTTCCTATCATTCTTCTTCTTCTTTCACATTTCTTTTTTTTTTTTTTTTTATGCATAATTACTAACGTATCACCATTATTCAACGAAGCATAACCAAATTTCTTAGGAGACGCTTTTCTTTTACCCTCGTTTTTCTTTATTATAAAATTTAATTGTCTATTGTCTTGTAGCGGAATGAAATGTGAAATGTTTAACTTACATGTGTAGGAAAGTAGTGCATGCATGAAAACTACCACGCTTACGTACCGCTGATGGTGGGAAAATGTTTTCTTATCTGATTTTTATTTCTTTCCCTTTTCTCCCTCTTCTATATATTTCGTTTTCTTTTAGTAAATGAGTTTCTTACCAGAACTGTACCTGTTGCAGTTTTTTCTTACAATTCCATATGTGAGAGAGCTGCAGTGCAAAATTTAAATGATTTTGTTTTCAACTTTAAAGAACACGAAAAAAGGCAGAAATTATTCTATATTTGTAAAATTCTTAAAGCGTAACATTTCCCACACTTTTCGTTTTATTTCATTTTTATTTTTTATTTCTTTTTTTTTTTAGAAACAAATGTTGAACATTTACGAGCAAAAAGAAAAAAAAACAATAAATTGAAAATAAAAGAACATTAGCTGAGAGATAAGTCTTAAAGAAACTATAAAATAAATGACAGTCCCTATGTCATATGCACTTTATGAAGAATTCATGGGACCGTAAGCTTGCTTGCCCATCAAAACTTGCTAATCTTGAAAACCACTTCAAATTTTATATACGTTTAACGGCAAGTTTTTTACACTTTAACTAATGCGTTAACCTAAGGCATGAAATTTCAAGACTTTTTTATTGACAAGCATATGGATTGGGACCCTTATTCTATTGTTCTTTTAGTTCATAAAAATTTGCGTCAAGTTTCACATGAATATTCCTTCGAAGATTCGAATTTTTATACTCTACACCACTTGTGGTACATTGTGTGGCTATTCTGCGATTGTGGGGGCACGTGCGTAACACCTAGAAGAGCTTAAGATCGACCCACCATTTATTGTACCGATCGAATTAAAAAAATGACTCTGAGCCTGTCTGTCCATCGATTCGTTTGTCCCTCTGCTGTTTATCCATGTATTTTTTATATTCAATCAGGTATAGGTCGCAATTTTTGAGATATTTTGATAAAATTTGGTACCCTAACGCGTTTTGGACATTTTTAGAATTTCGCGCCAACAATCGCTTAGTAACAGTATTTCGGGATACTTAGTCGCTGTAAAAACTTTGCGTCGGATGAAGCAATTTTTTGAACCCCTTGCCTTACAACCATTTCTACGGGAACTGAGCCTTTATATTTAAAAAATAAGAAGTATTTTCCATACTTTTTGATGACAATTCATTGAAAACAATAATTTGAGATAAAAATTAGCCACGTGGATCTATTTTTTAAATCCTAATTGATATTAGGTTGTAATGAAAAATATAACTTTCTATGCCAAAAAGTTTAACTTTCAACATTTTGTGCTGAAAATTTGTGCTTAGTAGACCGACCGTAAAGCATTTAAAAAGAGATGATGTAGGGTATCTAATTGTCGGTCTTGCTCAACTGCAATATTTTTAATTATTTATTTGCGAGGTGGTTTGTGAGCTAATCTCGTCCGTTTTTAGCCTTCATTTTTATTACTGTGACTGAGTGACAAACGGCAAACCGATAAATTGAAATGAATCGTCAAAAACTGTTGCACTGATTAAAGTTACATGTAATTTCTAAAATCACTAAAGCGTATATCGTAAGCTTTCAAACTAAAGGGTAAATCCAATGTAAACAGATACCGCGATCGTAGCATAAAAAAATACAATTTGACGACTCAATGCGAACACATTTCCTCCAATCTTTCTTTCCGTCTGCTTCTCTTCCCCCCCTATGAAAATAGGTTGCTTCTTTTGTCCTTACCTTCTCTTGAAAAACGTAGATTTGTTCTTGGCGTTTGCTTCGCAATCAAATTAATAAACGGCGCTATTGACTCGCCGTCATTACTTGGAGAAATAAGTTTTAATGTTCCTAACCGCTTCTCTAGGCACTTTACCTTGGTTAAGGTTAGTCATTGTAAATATAATTATGAGCTGTTTAACCCGCTCAGAGTTGTTTGCAAGAACCTAAATAACGTCTATCACCTTTCTTCATTATCGGACACTTTAAAGTCCATTAAAGCAACATTGCTTAATACACGAGATTTGCCAATGTCGTACTTACGCTAGCTTTTAATCCTTAAAAGTCACTATGATTCGAAAATTAATTGTTCTTAACTATTACCGGTTGCCAAGCTTATGCATGTTTGCGATGGCTTAGGGGTTCATTTGCAACTAGGCTCTGTACCGGTTGTGGGTGTGGCTCTGTGCTAATTGTGTACATGCTTTTTTTCTTTTTCTTTTTTCTCTTTTTTTCCTTTTATTTGTTTTATTGTACTTATACTAAGTTTTTTTTGTTTATTTTTTTAATAATAATTAATTTGAGATCTACTTTAAGAGTCATTGAACTCGACTGTGGTTCGTTTTAGTTGAGTTTCTGTATAAGTGGAATAAATAAATAAATAAATAAATAAATAAATAAATAATCTAATTTTTTTTTTTTTTTTTTTATGAAACTACTAACGGTAAATAGCCATATGCTTTATTTACAAGCATCCAATTCAAGAATTGACATTGTATTTCATTCTGTATACTAAATAAAATTATCCATGATTTGGGGTTTCCGATCCTCTACGCCTTAACCGCTAAACATTACTATTTAGCTTATAATCTATCGTGACCATTGCTTTGCTTAAGCATGCAGAGAGCAGATCAGAAGCCGAAAGTTATTTAAAAAGTGACAAATGGCTTCACACTTTGACGGCGAGCTATAATAAAACTTAGAAATAATTCGCACAAAAAAAGAAAAAACATCTTCAAAGAACTTCAAATTGTTGTTGTTGTTGTTGTTGTTGTTGTTGTTGTTGTTGTTGTTGTTGTTGTATACTATTTTATTTATTGAGTTTGTTCAGTTGTGTCCCATTAATGTCTGCTCTTAAGTGATGAAAATAGTAAAAGAATAGTAAAAAAATTTCCTAATAATGGCCATCAAACAACATCATATAATTTCGTCGCTTTTAACTAAACGGCGCTAATTATGTTTCCTAACGTCAAACGAATATATAAGGAGTGAAAAGCCCACAACCAAATTCTCACACCCCTATAACCACATAATTATATATTTAACAGATATCAACAAACTGCAGTGGCAACACCCGTTACCAGTTTTATTCCTTTGTCAGTTTTACTAATTGATACCCGTGAACACTTTTCCCTTTCAAAGCTCTTGCGTTCGCATTATAATTATTAATTTAAAAGAAAAAAAATAAAAAAAAATAAAAAAACAAAAAAAAAGGCTAAAACCAAAATGTGGTAAAATATTTGAAACTCTTCAGAGGCGTTTGCCGTATATTCGATTGTGCGCTATATATATATATATATATATATGTATATATGCATGTATATGAAAACGCTTAAAGCTATTTACCTACACCTTAGTGATATTTTCGAGCGTCTATTAATGTGAATGCGTGTGTATGTATGCTTTCACATATTCATCATCATCATTATGCTCGTATGTACATCACTTAACAGCACCACTTAACTAGAAGACAAACACAAATATATATTTAACAGAAGATTCATTCCAACATGCATACGCGTATCGTATCTACCGAAGGCTACTTAATGAGTTGCCACAAAGTGTTTGTTTCGTTTGTGTGCTTATGTGGGGAAATATGTATAAAATGTATAATTAAATAACTATTTTACTGTACATATTTATTGTATATCTTTTAGCTAAAACATATACACTCATACTAATGCCTCTACTCATCATCAATTCTATGCTTTATCGGAGGAGTTTGCTGTAAAATATTTAATGGGTGTTTTTCTTAAGAAAACGATACAAAAAAAAAAAAAAAATAGCATAAAAAGAAAAACGCAAACAACTACTTAATGTCTTAATTTTGATCTACAGATGTCCACACATTAAAAGTGTGAACGCAGCAATAAAACTATAATTTTTTTCTTTATTAAAACTTTACTTTTTTTTTAAATTCTTTTTCATTTATATTTCTTCCTTTCATTTTGGGACGAATATGAATGAATATGAGAACAAAAAGTTTAACTTAAATTCTTAACCAACCAATCGATCCATTAATATATGAATATATGATTTTTGCTCAGTACTTTGCACAAAAGCGATTTGTGTTAAAAGTATTTGCAATTTACTCATCAATAGTTACTCGCTCGCACTATAGATAGCTCAGTGCTTAACCTAAGTCATTGTGGGATTTTTCTGTATTGATTGGTAATAAATTTCCAACTTTTTCGGCGAATTTTCTCTCATACTTTCAATTAACACGAAAAGCTCTACCCGCGAGTATGTTTACATGAAATTTCTATTACAAATGACCGTCAATTTTAACTCGAATATTTACAACTAGCAGCGTGATTTTATTTTTGTCTATTTATTTCTTTTTCTCATTCAACTATGGGATCATTTTGCAATTGTAGAACTGATGAGCTGAGAATAGGTTGACAAACAGAAACCTAGCTTGACACAAAAGCTTATGTGAAATAAAAATATTTCCACTTACATAAACTAAGAGTACATAAGTAAGTAAGGGGTAACGAAAGAGCCACGCACACGATAAGTGCATTCTTTTATAATCTCACTAAAATGTTAACAACAGCAAATTTTCGAAATTTATTATACATCGAATCATGTGCGAAAAAGTCGTCAAATTGCAGAACAGAGAAACACTTTTGAATCTATGACACATGAAGAAGAACTTGTACAGCACAAGTTTTGAACGCGAACGAAGCGATTAGAACAACCGTTGATGCAATTAAGTCCGAAAACAGATACAATTTCCAAAAATACATAGTGATGGTTTACCATAACAGACCATGCTCAGGGAACGTCAACAATACTTGAACTAATAAATAACAAGTTCCACTGTATTCTCCAGATATAGTCGTTTCCTTCTAATTGACCTTTGTTCATATAGATGATCTACATTAATATCTGCACTGCTGCTCTTCAATAATAGGTACCTTGGTGGATAGCCAGAATCAATTTTTAATAAAATGTCTTTCAGAAAAAGAAAAAAAAAAATTTATAAACTTAATACAACAAAATATAAAGGCGCACGTCTAATATAATATCACTGACAAAAACGAAAAATTTCGAAAATTAATGAAAAATATATTTAAATTAAACTTTCTTAAATGCCTAATTTAATTGGCATCGTAATGTACTTAAGTCTAATACGAAATGAAATCAATTATTTTTGGATTCACGGCACGTATAAACTATAAAATGTCGTAGACTTGAAATTAACATACAAGAGATCAACGCACATGATTACAATTTCCTAAGAAACGAAATCATATAAGTAAATGTTCAATTTGCATTGGTTTTAACAGCTGAAGCAGAAGCAGACGCAGAAGCAGCAGCCTGAAAGCAAACTCATTAAAATAAACATAAAAACAATTGTTATATTCATTGTTGTTATTCTTGCTGTTAGTGATCGTTTTGCGACCAATCCTAAGCTTAACAATTTAAATGAGTTGCTTTTGAATATTTCCCTTCTTGTTTTTTTTTTTTTTCATTCATACGATATCCTTTTGAGTTAAGGTAATACACTAAACATACAGCCGGCCAAACGCATACACTCTTATATATATAGACATAGACCTCAAATTCTGATGAAAACAAATGAATAGATGATATGAGTTAAGTAAAAATAAAAAAATAAAAATAATAAAAAAAGCAGACAATAACAAAAATCACATAAACTTGCGATGTGAATAGAAAAGAAAAAGGAAAAAAAAAAATTGTTTTCTTATTTCTAGTCCAGTTTATCTCGAGTTGAACACAATCGAACATTTGCAATAAAATAAACGAGTCGTTTCAATCGTTTTGAGTAACTTCACTTTGAAAATATATCGGCATGTTCCTCGAACATTTTATGATAGTATATCACTGAGACGTACATAAATACGGAGACCTACAGAAAGTTGATTTGATTTTTGCTGCATTGAGGAACGAAACAAACGATTAACAAAAAAGAAAAGATGCAGCTTCGCCGCCAACCAGTTTGTTACAAGAATCTTAATTCTATTTCTTCTTAAACTCCTAACAACCTTATCCCCAATCCCTCTCCTCTGTGACGTCCACATCTTAAATGCGCCTACGTACAGCATCAAATGGTCGAGCTTTCATTGATATGTTGTTTCTTTTGAATTGAACACACATTGATCGATTGAATTGATGAATAAATTTCAAACAAGGAGTGCACAGCATACAATTTCCGATACCCGCTAGAGATTGTTATTATTGTTGTTGTTATTATTATTATTATTATTATTATTGTTGTTGTTGTTGTTGTTGTTGTTGTTGTTGTTCTCGTTGTTGCTTTTTCTTCTGGTTTTGTCAACCATATTAAGAGTATTTTCAGTTGCCATTTTATTTTCCTTTACTTTACTAGTTGCTCTTGTTCAAATGTTCACATGTGAAACTTGTAAGATCTACAAACTACGTAATGCAACTAAAACATGCAAACATCGTCAAAACAAACAGCCATCCATCCAAACAACCATCAACCATTCAGTGAAACTTTATTTTAAACAAAAAAAATAAAAAAAAAAACAGAAATTCACTCAAATTCACTTGAAATGTAAAATTTCCTTTATTTTCTTGATTATTATTAAATTTTTTTTTTTGAACCCCCTAAAACTTGCTTGTATACTAAACGTATCATTATGCTTGCAACAGTTCGAACTTTATAAATTATAAGAATTACTCTTTTTCCTCTATGTTATATTACTTATGTTATGTCGAACATTTTTTATTCCATTTGCTTTCATCTAAACTTTTCCAAGTGACAACCCGAAAAAAAAAGTATTTTTGTGATACTTGCGGACGCTATTAAGCATACACTTAAGAACTAAAAAAAAAAAAAAAAAAGAAATTTATTGACTAAATACCTAAAAAATGGCAAATAGTGAGCCATTGTCGCGGGACACTTTTAATTGAAGAGGTTCTGCGGTACAATTTGGTGCAAATTTGATTCTAAAAAAAAAAAAACAAAATTAAAAGAAAAAGAGAAAGAAAAAGAGAATGAGAAAGAGAAACCCTTACATGTCTACACATAAAGAAGTACTTAGAGCTGTATAATTGACGAATATTCGAATGAAAAAGTACAATTTCCTATCAAGAAAAAACACTAATCTCTTGTTGGCAACTAAAGTTTCAATTAACTTATGGGAAATACCCTACATACTTCTCGTTAATTTGTTATTTCAAAGCTATTGGCAAAAATTCAAATGAAAAGCAAAAAATATGTTCAAGTTATGTTGGATCTTTTTCTTATTGTAGTGAGTCTTTGATTGACTTTCACTGCCTTGTTCGAATATTCTGTCTTTTTTTGAAAATTTTTTGCTAAAATATGGTGAATTTGGGCGTCATTCGTATGAATAGCCGAGTAGGTAAGAATCGCGACTATCACGCCAATGTTGGCGAGTTCAAATCTCAGTACAGTAGAGCTTGCTTTGTTCGTGGCTGTAATAAGGACTCGGTCGGTAAGGCCCTAGGCTATGACCTTCTCAATATTTCTTCTTCCTTCCGTCACCGTCTGACACGTACACTAGAATCGCTGACCAGATTAGTCGTACTAAAAAAAGGTCTTTTAAAGGCCGAAGTGTATTTTTTTACCTAGACCCTAGGCTGCGACCTTCTCCCTATTTCTTCCTCTTTCCGCACTTCTTTCTGACAGTTGCCGTCTTACACGTGTTATACTAAAAAAAAAATCTTTCAAAGGCCGAATTGTAGCTTTTCATCGTTTATATGAAGCGAAATCATAGAATACAAACCAAATTCGTAATTAATATCAAAAATCTTCATCCTTTACTTTTTCAATTCTTTGTTAGAGGCACCGATTTTTTACGCACAAACTTTTAAAAAAAATATTTTTTTTTTTCGAAAAAAACTGACTATGGTTTCCTCCCATGAACTTCATTTTCAATAGTTGAAATCTTTCGTCCGCTCCTTGGCCTCGGCCACACTCAGGTGTAATGCGACTATATGTCAGAGACATTCAGCTCTCAAAAGTGGAATAAAAAAAAAATATATACTTCACAGCCTATTCGTAACCCTATTCGTAGGAACGGCATCTAATCACGTCTCAAAAGACACGGCTCTCGCAAACATTCTTCTGCAATGTTATCCAAGTCAGGTCAACGCAAAATTTTGATCTCGATTAGCTTACTTACAGCCCGTAAGATTTTCTGCTGTAATCGCGATCGAAAAAAATGAGATTGAAAAGAAATTTTGGTGCATAGCCAAGCCAGAATCACGAAAAAAGCCAGTAGGAAAGCTTTCTCCTATCCTTTTAGTAAACGCTACATGGCCATCATGTTACAATTTTTTCATTTCTTGTTTTAATTTCAACTTTTCTAGCAACTGAAGACCATCTCTTATTTTGATTTATAACAAATAGTAAATATTCGAACTATATATTAAATTGCTATGGATTGTTAATTTTGTTAAAAAAAAAAAAAATGCAACATCATTTTTATTATTTGTCCTTAAAAGTTAAATTATTTGAAATTTTATTTGAAATTTATTTTACAAAAACTTTGGTTTTCTCTTTTTTATTCCTTTTTTTTTTTTTTTCTTTTTGTTTTGTGGTTTTGGAAATTCCAACTTCTCAATGGAGCGGACATATTTTATTCATACATACGGAAGATCTTAGAAATTGTATTTAATTGTACAATTTACACACACACACGTTATTTATAATATTTAAAAAAAAAAAAAAAAAAAACAAAAGATCAAAACTAAAAATATACGATATTTGAAATGTAATCAATAGAGTGTTCAAATTTCGTTTTCATGTCTTTCGTTCTCTTCTTTTCTGCATCAGTTCATATCGGTGCTAAGAATTGTTTCAGATTTCTTTAAATATATCCTGTGTGCATTCACGTACTATCGAGATGTGTATACGTAGAACTCTGCATATATTGTTGTAACTTACATGCGATTGTTGTTGTTATTGTATAAATGTTAAGCAAAGTTATTTATATGTATTTACGAGATGTATGTTTGATTTTTATGCCAAAATGTCAGTGCAACTGTTAGTAATAAATCACATTGTTCTTTACTCAGAGCAACAATTTTACAACAACAACAACAACGGTATCATTCGCATGCTTTCTAGGCTCTTTAATGTATAAGTAAAAAAAAAAAGAAAAAAACAAAAACAAAGAAAAGTCATGTATAAAAAGACAGTAAACTTTGCAAGTTATTGATGATAAATTTCTTTCAATTCATTTGTTTAAAATAAATCAATCGCTTCACATATTAGTTAAACATCTATTGACAACTGATGAAAATTTTGAATTAGAAAAATGTGAGCAGACTTAATATAACAGTAAAATGGGCGACGGAAGGAGATCCTTTAGTCTGCACACAGAAAAAGCAAAAGAAAAACAAAATTCTCAACTTAAGAATATTTTTTTAATAATCATAACACAATATCCGCCTAAGTAGTCGAGTGGGTAAGAATCGCGATGATCATCAAGTCGGTGTTCGCAAGTTCAAATCTCAAGTGCGGTAAAGTTTTCTTTAGTCGTAGCTATAGTCAGTGCTCAATCAATAAAGGCGTAACACTTACCGATTGGGTGCACACCCATTAGGTTGCGACCTATTCCCCTATTCCCTATTTCTTTGTTTATCTTCACTTCGTTTTGATAATCGCCTTGTCAGTGGTGAATGGGGGACATCCACTGAGTGTGTGAACGAGCGTATTACAAAAAAAGCCACTAGTTAACCATATTTGATGGCAAGATACAGCAAATCGATCGCACATCGTATCACTTATACGACATTTTGCATATAGAACCATTGAGACATGAATTGCTCAAATTTATATCTAAAATTTGTTCTGCCACTGTTTCGCGATTGTTATATTCCACACGGCGTGTGGTAAAAGTGTGTGCGGATGCATGCAACGCGTAGAAGGACTTGTGATGATAAACTCATCTTTTACTATACCTATCGATTTAGAATCACGTTCTGTATTGAGCTTACCTGTCCATAGGTCCGATTGTCTGTCTTGTTTTCTTGTGTGCAATTTTTAAGATAATTCAAATCGGATCACTTTCTCAACCACTATCCATGTAACTTAATATTTTGAAAAGCCGTTGTACGTGTTATAAACCCTGGTAAGCGAAGTAATGTAGACTAGGACGATTATGGTGCTTTTACTTGTTTTTGCTTGCATTTACTCAAACATTTCAATATCTGAAGCTACCTTTTAAAATTAAAGTACATTTTTTACTTGTTTTCTTTATAAATCGCTTAATACATTTTTTTTTTTATTCTTCTACGCAAAGTGTGAATATGCTGCTATTTATTTGTTCAGAGCTGTATTTCATGTCAAATTTTTATACGATTTGACAGAATTCTATAATTAATTGTACAAATTAAAAACTATTTTATATATACTTTGCTTTAGAGTGGTTTAGATGACTGTGAAATTTGTTATATCAATTTTATTAAGCAAAACTTTAAGACACAAGCTTACGTTCTTAACTAGTTTTGGCATTTTCGATCGTAATATTTAAGAAAAATTAGTAAAGTTACCGGTTTTTTGCTAGATATGGACGCATTTTTCAATTTGCCTGATTTTGCCTGCAGAGCGTGGTAGAAAATATTATAATTGATATATACTTCATGCCCAGCACATGAATTGACGTGATTCAAAGTTAACACACTTAATTTTCTAGTTAAAAATCTTGTCATTCTTCATCTCTATTATCGTCATAAAGAACGAAAAATTCGATTTTGATATCATATAAGGATTTACTTTGCAATAAAACTGTCATATGTGGTATGAGGTCTAAGAAAGAAAACTAGGTGATTCAACTTTGATACAGTTAATTTTTACTTCAAACAACTATGTACATATGTACATATTTCCGGCGTAAAATATTAAAAATTATAGCTTACTTTGCTTAAGAACGTTTATATAAGAGAAGATTCAAAAAATTAGTCGACCCGATTCAAATTTCACATCAATTTAGTATCATTCAGCGATTTTTGTCGCGAAACTTTGAAAATCACAAATTTTTTTCACATAACAAATAAGCGATTTATATAGGGAGTAATCGTAATAATTCATTTATAAATGGATTCGCCCTTCTGCCAAAATGCGACAATGTACCAATAATAATATTTCAAAAATCGCGATCTGTAATTCGATGAAAAAAATGTATGAACAGACAGACATAAGGACAGACAAGCTTAAACTGATTTAAAAGACGATTGAGAATCGACCGGGAAAGCAAAAATGGGTCAATTTTAAATACTTCTCAGTACATACGTTATGCAATACATTAGCGGAAAGTGAATGTGCCCCCTATCACATGTGATGTAGGGTATAAAAAATTAAGACTAAATCCGTTCTTCCAAGCGAAATTTTGAAACAGTCGTCGCGGCATCAAGCAGTAAAGGAACAGAGAAAGCTAGACAGACAGACAGACAGACATACTTATACCGGTTACGCTATTCACGTTAATCAAGAACATACATTCTTAACACTGTTTATGATTTAGATTTCCCTGCGTTACAGACAAATCTAATTTAATCCGAGATAAATATGATAAGAATATTGTGGTCGAAGCCAGATGATATTTTATTCATTTTCGAAATTAACCTGACGAATATAAAAGAAAGAATCAAAACTAAATCTCTTGTTCTAGACAAAATTGTAAGAGCTAGAAGAGACAATGTGATGGCCAAATTTATGAACATGACTAAATCCATTTTGCTACGCGTTCAGACGAAAGATATATGAAACTTTCGGTTTCACTATATAAATACGACAAACATCAAGAGGCAAAAAAGCCCACAAACTATAAATTCGCGATTAACTGTATAAAAGTCTTTAACAAATTAGACATTGACATCGAACTATTCGTTACATTTCATCTAGAAAGTTGAACTTGAAAATCGTTTTAGAAGAAAAAACTTAAGCATCACAATTAAGTCCATTTATCTGCGACAAGTAATGCAGATATTGGGAATACAAACTATTTCGATCCGTTGTCTAAGAATGTCTATAGAGTTTAGCATAGAACTCTAATCTTTCCATTTGAAAACGCAGTCTTCAAACTATTCGCCATTATATAAATTATCTCACTAAAGCCTACGCAACATAGTTTCTTGAAGCTTTGGAACGGTATAATTCAGTGCAAAAAAGACGCAATTTACCTAAAATTTGACTTTTCTGATTCATTGGAAGGATAGCGCTGCTAAGTCCTTACGAATGATCAACACTGGATCCGCTGCCCGAAGCTTAAATAACCGAAATGCGAATTAAGCAGACCATTAACGTCGGCGAGAAAGCTGCATACCCAAGACGAGCCTTTTTTGGAAGAGGGATAAGATTAGCTGGCCGTGATGTGTTATTCTTTGTTCCAACCAAGTAAAACCGTTTCTAGAAAGCTTCAACAATAATTAATGAATACGATATGAAGGTGATATGTCAAAATTCACGATCTCGGGTGTTTTTAGTAGGAAGGAATTCGGATCCGTATATCAAAATCTATTCAAGAAATATTTGCAATTCTAATATAATATGTTCTAGCCACCCTGCTCGAACGGTGGTCTGATTCTTATCCAAATTTTAAGTTTTTTTAACCTTGTAACACGAGGCAGAATTCGGAAGTTATTCTGAAATATATACATTTTGAACAACAACAAATGCAGACCAAATTAATTTGTATTCTTAATACTTTTTTTGTTTGAATTTCGGTAAGCAGTTAATAAGGAACTCACTCGGACCAAATCGGATAAGTTGGTTTTTTCTTTCGTTCTTTGTACGAATCCATTCATTTTGCATGCGTCTCAACCTATACAAAGTGTACTTGCTCTTCAATGTCAGTAGATTTCTTAAACGTACTGCAAAAATTTTATTATTCTGCGAATGTCAGTTACGGCGTAAAATTGTTAAAACACGCCTACACAGGGAACACTCGTATTTTAACACAATAAGCACTAAAACACTTAAAAGCAGAACGGTAGTAAAGAACATCAGATATGTTTAAATCTCTTGAAATAAACAACAATGTCAAGAGGACAGCGCAATGACGCAGCAACATATAATTGATATTTTATGATAGGAATGATGATAATGAGGATAATCATGATGATCATGATGATGATGATGATGATGATGATAGCTTCGTTTTTATTGTGTATGTGTTAATGGATTACACACGCACAAACACACACACACACAGATAAGCTTTATAGAATTCTAAAAAACATGTTTAAACAGAACTATGTATGGTTTTTGACATAAACTGTCAGAAGACTAAGTTTTTGTGTGTGCCTATATATACATATGTATATATACATATATGTGTAAATAAATATGCCCAAATGGAGTACTAACCGACACTGAAATGATTGAAGTATCTCATAAGTAAGAAAAACGTACATCAAATGCAAACAATAATTCCGAAAAATGTTGATGTTCTCGGGGCAACACGTTACTCTGATAAAAATCTTTAAAAAAGAAAAAAAAAATTGAAGGAAAGGAAAGAAAAGTAAAAGAGAAACCTACAGTTATTGTTGCTGGAAATAGAACCTCTTTTCATTAAGGACAACACAACAGCCACTGACTGGTGCCGTCATAAAAATCAAAAGATTTCAAAAGTTGAAAATATTTTCCTGTAGTTTTTTTTTCTCCCTCTCTCTCTCTCTCTCTCTCTCTCTCTCTCTCTCTGTCTTTCTCACTCCCTCTACTATTTATATAAAAAGAACATAAAAGAAATTTTTATATAAACAACGATAAAAAATGAAAAAAAAAAACGCTAAAAACTAAATAATTACCAAGTAGAGCAAATGTAAATATGTGTAGATAAGTACACAAAGGTAGAGTGTTTATGAGTTATAAGCTTATATCCCTTTGAGTTGAGACCGTAGGTTGCTGTGTAAACAGAATGTACACAAGAATCACTTGAAAGCGCAAACAATCAACGCTTGCAGCGCACATGCATACAAAGCCATTAAATGCTGCCCACCATCGCTATACTAAAAACAAGAAAAGTTGCGACAAAACAACAACAAGAAGATCAACAATAACAGCAACAACAACAACAACAATAATAATAATAATAACAACAATAAAAACATTCACTACATAACACACAACACGTTGATTAATTTCCACTGATAACAGGTACATTTGTGTACTTTTTGTTGGCACTGCTTTTATGTAGCTCGGGCCGTGTATGCGTGTGTAAGCTGCTGTCGTTAATGTTGTTATTTTGCGGGACTAACTCTGCTTACGCTCTCCACTCAACATAACAAACAAAACACAACTGAAATCATCTGATGCATTTTATCGTACAACATTTTTCGGTTGTTGCCAACACGCGCATGCTTAACGTTGTATGCATTTAAAATGTTCGTCTGTCTATGTGCTTGTGTTTGTCCGTCGTCCATCCGCTTTTATGTACGTGTATCGAACATTGTTTAACGTCTTATTCTTGTTCTTATATATGCACGTATATATATGCACATATATATATATATATATATGTTTTTTTTATTTTTTTTATCGTTATTTTTGTTGTTAGTTAATTGTATCAACGCACGTTTTATAATATTGTTGCCGTTGTTTTAATGGCTTTTTAGCCAGAAATGAGTTTTTATTCAACCTCCAGAGCCAGACTTAACTTCTTTTTTATTTTTGTTTTTCGTTTTTTTTTTTATTGTTTCCTTCTCATTTTCGTGTGCATATATATATAATTTGTGTTTGTGTTTTAATCTCAGGAAATAAATTTCTTTTCATCTTCTTGTTCACTTTTCATTGTGAAAAGACATTTTCGAACATTTAATGTCCTTGTTTGTGTGTATGTGTATGCGTCATATACATAATAATTAATTACACATTTACGCGCACACACTACGTTACATTGTACATGCCAGGGAAATTTTCACTTATTTGAGTAGCATTGATATTTTATTTTGTTGACGGCATACTTTTTTTTTTCCTGCTAAGCGGTTATAAAAGAATTTTATTGAAAAACAAAATTACGTGCAACTAAGATAAATGCGCCTGACTTATGTCGGTCGGTTACAATGATAGATAAGTGTGGTAAATAAAGTAAAAGTATTCGGAGCAATTCAAACAATTTTATCGAAAATAAACAGAGTAATGAATCTTGAGATCTTGAGAGAGTCTTCAAACCATATTCATATAATTTATATTTAAAAACTTCTTGAGTTTATCTATCGTCTTTTGAGATCATTTTCGAAAAGAAAGAAAAAAAAACCAAAGTGTTTTCTCTATAACACTACAGAGTTGCAATGCGTCCCTGGTTACTTATCAATAAATAAAGACTTATAAAACATTTATCCAGCCCTAAGCGCTTTGTCTCACATCCTTTACACGAAATAGTTGAAATAAACCCAAGCAATTCCTAGATAATTTCTGGTTACCTCAAGTAATGATGAGATTAACGACAAGTAACAAGTAACTTATAGTAAGCCGTAAATAGTTTGCAATTTTGACAACTAATTAACTTTAAATACTTTACGAAGGAAACGGTATTTGACACAATCAGAAATACCATGTAGTAATCCGCAAGCTGCAGTAATTTGCAGTAATTCGAAATTTTTCTAAATAACTTCCTTCAAATACACTCTGAAAAGCTAAAAACATCTCACAGTAATCCGTTAAAATTTACAGTTATTTTCAATAACTTACTCGACGTAAGCTAATCCCCAGTAATTTACAGCAACCACAATTAACTTACTCGATGTAAAATAAACTAACTTATTGTATATCTTACTGTAATTCGAAATAATTTGCAGTTATTCTAAATAACTTCAGTCACATAAAGCTATGAACTAAAATGTCTTTCAGTAATCCGGTATAATTTACTGATGTAAAATGTCTTGCAACAATCCCCAGCAATTTTCAATTACCTTAAATAACCTACTTGACGTGAACTGACTATGTCCTATGTTGTAGTAACGTACTGAACGTAAACTGAAATACATTTTGCAGTTATTCGAAATAATCTGCAGTTATTTGAAATAACTTTCATAATGTAAACAAACATTCAACTATAATATATTTTTAACTCAATGGGCGAAAAAAAAAACACAATCTTGCATTTAACACAAACGACGATTAGTTAGTTATTCAATAAAAAACACTATATACTACACTATAAAAACACGAACAACACTAACACTAATAATAAACACTATCAAACGGTATACAATGTCGCTACAATTTATAATCGATAACAAAGTTAGATATTTTCAAGAAACAACATTTTAAGGAACAAAAATTACTTTATACTTCGCCTGGAGCAATGGCAAAAAATAGGACACCGTTGCCACTGGCCAATTTAGTTCTGCTCTCCTCTTCGTATTATTTAATGAAGTTACGCGTTAACCTTAAACTTTCAATTTTAAAATTATGAATTAAAAATGTCATGCCATTTGGTTATCAGTTCATAAAAATAATCAAAGTGACAAGAGGTTATATTAGAAATTCATAACATAAAAAATTATGATTGCGATTATGCTGCTGAATTTATTAATTCTAAGATTTAATCGGCTCACGAATCTGCGCTTCTAAAAAGCGAACCGAAAATTACAAACCCATTTTCATGCAGAACCTATAAGAAATTGTTCTCAATTCATCTCTACTTACATAAATAATAAGTGCTTGCGGGTATTTTGATCAGCGATATGTATTAGTGAAAATGATAAACTAATGCGAACTATCAATGCATACAACGCTTAAATTCGATAATTTCGAGCTTTCTCTACATAAAAGACCAGTTTTCCAATTAGTATTATTGAGTTATATAATGTATGCCGACGCTAATCATGGGGCGATCAAAATTGCATTTTCGATCTTCATTACTTTCTTCTGTCGAAGCCCATCCAATACGTTCGGAAGCCTACAGTGATGCTGCTCCCGATTGTCGGTGTGAATTTCAACAATTGAAACGCGGTGATTTTGATGTCAATAATAAAGGACGGCGTGAAGGACTCAAAAACTTCGAACCGAATAAATTGCATGATTTATTGGACGAAAATCCTACTCAACTGTTTCGAGACATTTACATGCATGATGAGAAGGATCCAAAAGGAGGAACAATAGCTACCATACGAATTGCCTGATAATGTCATTTTGAACCTTTTCAATATCACGGTTTCATAGCTTGCCAGAGAAAAAAAGAATGACTTGTTTGTGTGGCGTATTATGACTGCCGATGAGAAGTGCATTTCAAGCGCAAAAATTCATAGGTTAGCCGAGGAAAACCATCCACATCGACACCGAAGAGGAATATTCATAGCCGCAAAGTTTTGCTGCACATAAGGTAGGATCAGAAAGATGTAGTGTCAGTGTTAAAACCGGATAAAACTGTTACTGCAAATGTTTATCGACATCAATGGAACAAATTAAATGACGTATTGTTGCAACAAAGCCCAGCAATAGTGGTTAGCAGACGCAAAGTCATTCTCTTGCATGAGAACGCACGGCCACACGTTGCAAGAGTTGTCAAGTACACACTATTGCAGGTCGAATGGGAAGTTCCGCCGCATCCAGCGCACTCACCGGGCCTACCGCCTTCTCATTACCGCTTGTTCGGATCGATGCAGTATGGCTTGCCTGGCACGCGATTTCGAAATGCTGCAGAAGTGCGATTGGGTCGCTGCCGAACTAATATCGTGCTTTCGACTCGGGACCAGTACCATTTTTTCTGAATGCTCAAAATATATGCAAGCACCTAATATAAATATAAAAATGCTCGCATTTATAGCTTAAGCAAGTGGTAACGAAAATTCGCCACCGCAGGAGTACACTTTTCTTATTCATATAAATGTCAACCTGCTTATTAACCTAAACATTCGTCTATAAATAGGTCAGTCACATAAAATTAAATTTTCCGATTGAAAATATCGTAGCATTTATTGTACTTTTATATATTTTCCATGTTATACATCGTAAAACCGTGACCCTGTGTTTTCATCTTTTTTCTTATTATTCGTGTTCTTTTCCTTCTAAGTGATTTTGCATTTATTTATGTTGTTGTAAAGGTCAAACATGACAACAATTTGTTTTATATAAAACATTGTCATGTTAAAATATATTTAAGGGATTTACAAAGAGAAAAAATTTTTGTTATAAAACAAAAAATGACACAAGTTAACATGAAAAATTAGTTACGCTAATGCAAAGAAGAGTTCATAGTCACAATGATGATAAAAAAAAAAACTTACACTAATCTATACATATGTATGCATCCTATTGCATACGTGGAAGTCATAAAAGTAACTTTTTAGAAAATATTCTATTTCTTCTTGTTCTTCTTCTTCTTCTGTAAATCAATAAAAATAGAAAAGATGAAAAATTTCTTTGCCGTTTCTTCTCTTCATTTTATTGACCGATCTCGAACATATCGACATTGAAAGTTTCAGAACATTTGAAAGGGCTGGTGAGTTTTTATTATACTGTTACGGAAATCCCAAATTCAGTTCATTCCAACTAATTGATTTTCCACAAATACTAAAAAACGCCAGAGAGGGAAAACCCAAGTGCACATTCACGGCACGTCATGCAGTTGCCGGCCAAAAAACATGATTAGCAGAAAAGGAGATTAAAGATGAAGTCATGAACTTAGGTAATTGGAAGAGAGATTCAATCGGACAAGAAAATTTGAGTCGAAAAAGAATATTAGAGTTGAGAAGACGAGAGTATTGCTAAGGTAAAAATATAAATAGTTCTACCCTTAAATAAATTGATTGTAAACAAAAGAGTCTTGTAGTAAAAATGTGAAAGTGTGTTTCTCTTAAAAAGAATATCCACGATCTAGCGATTTTCGTAACAATACTAATCGAGAGAAACCGGGAGAAGCGAGTTTCGTAACAATACTAATCGATACAGAGTCATTTTCTGAATCAACATCAGTGTGTACCCCACCCTGTCCGTCTTATTACTTTTTTTTTCTTTTGCTCTATTCACAGGTCCCGATTTCCAACATCTTTTTGATGAAATTTGGTTCACTAATATGTGTTAACCAACTCACGAACTCGGAATCGGGTTTTAGGCCACCCTCTACAAAATGATTGTAATGAAAAGTAAACTTTTTCATGGGAACACCGTATAGGTTTTGGCGTTTTACTACTTATCTAGATGAAGGATTGCTTTAAGTGAAGTGCTATAGAATACTCTCGACTTTACCCAACTACAAATTTACAAAAATTAACGTCTCGGTTATGAATTCAACATCACTTCTTATATTCAAAAATATCTTGATGCGGCGAAAAATACATTTACTTCTTGAAACAACAAACAAGCTCTCACAAGTGTACGGTGAGTCATTGGGAAGTTGAAATTAGTAGCATGTGCTATTCAATTTTCTGTATCAACGACCGAAGTGAGGCGACGAGATCGACATAGAAGGTCCGAATTGGAGGTATTTTTTGCCTTGACAATCGTAAAATGATGGAAGACTTCGGTGCTAGGAATGAGATAATTGAAGTGGACAGTATTCCAGCCATTTATTATGTCGATAATTTCTCTTCGATCAATGGAAAAGTATATGGCAGAGTACGTCTTCGCATAGATAACAAGTCCCCGGTTTTCCGGCCTGCTATATGCACAACATGCTTTGGGGAGTCTTGTGTTGCCTGTGCGTAAAATTCATAGAAGCGCAAAGCATTTACTTAGTATTCTCCTTGACAAGATATGATAACGAGCATGTATGTGATGGTTGCCTTATATTGTATAATCAATTTACAACGGCAAGTGGTAAAAAACTTTTGGCCAAGGGAACTAGTAGGCAATGGCCATTCGATGAGTGGCATAATCTTTACTCAGTACGCAGCCAACTAAAATAAGCGGTTGTCTACGTTTAACGCTTAAACACGACTGAATGGTGGACGATGCTTGCTTGCTTGATTGTCTTTGCCAAGATCAGACATTCGGATGGGTTGCCTTATGGCATGGCAATATCCGTCAATGTAATTTTCATACTCCGGTATAGTATTGGGCACGCACGGCGGATATTTTCCATTTTTATGCATGCATTGTATGCATAATGCAGAAATTCACAATTTATGTTGTACAGAAGATGAATCCTTCGATTGATTTATCGAAATGTAAAACAAAAATAATTATCCTGCGATGATATTCAAGATGCACTCGCAGGCGAAAAGAAAAGTTTCTTTCTTCAGCTCACTAAGCAATGTTGCTCCTTTCTTCCATCCCCTTCTATGTATAATCCCTCCTGATCATCGTGCCTGCACGTATAGGAGACATCCCCTGATCATATAACAAAAAATAAATAAAAATAAACCACAGCGAGAGAGTCTATAAAATATAAAAAGTCATATAATTCGACTAAATTCCTGAATTTTTATGCAAGAAACGAAACGAACGCAATTTGTCTGAAAAATTTAGGTAATTTTTTTTACACTCCACTGTACATATATATTATATATGTATATATATATATATATGGTTTTTGTATGTTTATGAAATACAAGGGTATATGTAATATATGACATGACACAATACATTAGCAGGAACGACAATAATATGTGCCGACTGCACACAAACGTATGCATTTAGATAAGAAGTCAGAGAAACGAAGAATCTTTTTATTTAAAAAAAAAAAAAGAAAGGCACACACAGCAAGAAATTATAATAAGAAAAAATCACTTAAATTAAATTTTTTTAAAACAAAATAAAAATAAAATATGTTGTGTGCGAATTTTCTTTGAGTGTATTTTTATTTTCAATTTAAGCAGAATTCATGTGCAATTATGTTATGACAAATGCTGCATTTGTTTAACTAGAGTTGATTTTCTATGGTGTTTAAATGCTTGTAAGCCAGTGTGTTGTTCAAAAAATAACAACAACAATGACAACAACATTGCATGTAAAATTTTTTAAAGCATTTCCAAGGGAAAACCGAAAGAAAATT
This sequence comes from Glossina morsitans morsitans, assembly GCA_001077435.1. NCBI lineage: Eukaryota > Metazoa > Arthropoda > Insecta > Diptera > Glossinidae > Glossina > Glossina morsitans. Next base: position 34,051 of record CCAG010000600.1, on the reverse strand, counting down.
TTTCTTTATAATGTAAAGTTGTGCGGCACATTTAAACAATAAAACATTAAACATTTGTTACGTTGTGTTACATGCTGTTGTTGTTGTTCTATGCTGTTATACGAAGAATGATTGTTAATAAAGCTAAAGTATTAAAAAGAAAAAGATTCCACATATCAAATTGAAATTTTGCACGCGCAGCGCAGATCACAAATCCCCATATATGATACGCTTGCTCCCCAGTGCTTTTCATTGTTACTTTTTCAATTCTTTCTTTCTTTCTTTTTTGTTTGTCTTTCTCTTTTCCGTATATTCACTTAAGGCCCGAATAAGGAAACTTGTGCTTTATGTGCATTGATGCCATTTTATTAAACATTTGTTTTGAAAAATGACCAGATTGACATTGCATTGTAGCTGTTCGCAGATGCTGCTGCTCTTGTTGGTCGTTTCGTAAACATTATCGGTGCTTGTGTTTATTTGTTTATTTATTATATTTGACACTTGTATGCGATCGGCCCATACCGGCCGGTCGGCTACGCATTCTAATGGACTTTTCTTGATTGTTGTTTAAACACATTTCAGTGTCGTGTTCCTTTATTGTTAAGACTTTAAACGCATATCAGGTTAGTTGGTTCGACTGTTGTTTACATAGATGGATTTCAAAATATTTGTTGCTCTTGCCTGCTCTCTATATATGTACATTTAGACATATACAGTATTTTAGTAGATATGTTATCAGAATTTCATTGCATTTTACAAAACATACAATTTTTTATTGATACTATACTTGGTGCCTTGGCAACTATTTAGAAAAAAAAACCCATAAAAAATAAAAAAAAAATTTGGAAAAAAAGGATAAAAAAGCAGAGCAGAAATTTTATAAGAGCACAGATAACATACGTGCCGGATCAAGTAAACTTTTGCGTAGAGTTTCGAAACGACTCATCGGTCAGTGGATGAAACAAATGATAATCAAAGGGAGCACTGACTGATAAATATAATGGACGGAACAGCAAATGTTAACTCAATGCATCTAATGTCACCTTAACAGATGTGGCAATGTTGTTGTCCGAACAAATATCAAACTAAAAAATCTCCTTTAACATACTACGCTCCATTTCCGTTTTATTAATCGGTTCGATGGTATCAACTCTCGCCGATTATGTGCCCAGGGATAATTCCATTGTGTTTTAGAAGCCCTTAGTATACGACGCCCTTCTGATCTCACCTAATTTCAAATCTCTCTACTTATAATCTTTTCTAAAATACCGATTATAAGGTTAATATTTAATTCTTCATCGATATTAATCGATGATAGGCGGCTTTGATCCAGAGTACAATACGTTTTCTTTTTCATCTTTGGAGCAGTTGCGCGAGTTCTCTTTCAACAAGACTTCTTACGCCTTCAATTCGTAGAGAGTCCGATTTCAGTGCGTTCGAATCACTCCCGATCTTCAACTTCACTTCAAATATATGGAATTTTTTGATCACGCAACCTCCTACAATTTTTCGAGTCTCTCTGATTTTTACTATTATGGTTTCAAACTTTTTATCAATCTATCACTTTCGGCAGCATTTCTCTTTGAATTAATCTCACAAAGTAGCGCTTTACTCAACACACACAGCAAATCAAATCCACTGTGATAAAATATATACTTGACTTAGTATTATACCACAAAATACAAAATGTGTTACGCCCACTTTTGAAAATCCCTCAAAATGTCAGAAACTGAAGAAAATTGAAATCTTCACTTTTTTTAAACGCTTTCCAATATCCAGTATTAAGCTACAGAGATCGTATAAAATGTATCTATTCTTGATCTGGATGTGTAAGTATTCTCCCTGCTGCAAAAATTAAGAGAGAGAGGCTTAGAATTTAACTAAACCTTTGAAAGTTCATTCCGAAACAAACTAGTATTCAAAGAGGAATGGCCAAAATCGTTAAAAAAATACCCTTACAATAAAAAAGAAGCTGGCAACAGGGGCTGCTTCTTGAATTTCTTGCTCAAGTAGTTAAGAGGCGCTATTTTCCCATTAGCATACCCGAGTTCAATTCTCAGTGCAATAGGCTATACTTTAATTATGAATCGATGTGTGGTCACAGCTATAGTGAATCTTAGGTCGGTAAAGGCTAACCTACCGAACACACGCCTCCTAGGCTGGCTGCAGTCTCATCCTAACTCATTATCTCCCCCCAACCACTACTTTGTAACATCACTACATTACATGTGTGCGGGTCATCGTCTGAGTTATTGTTCATGAAAAAAAAAGAAAGATACGAGCAAAGAAACTCCGAAACATATTCTATGGACGATCGTACCTATGACCGTACCTGCATCTGTACAAAATAAAATAAGTAAAAAATGCAAAACATCGGACGCGCCCATTCAGTATTATAGCGCGTCGAAATTGTTCTTCTTTTTTATTTCTTATGAAGCTGAATGACATAAGATTTTTCGTCACAGCCAAATATAATTTTCTTACCTATTTTCTTTTTTTCAATGGCCGATCCATCTACGTGTCCTCTATGAATGGAATTCATTCAAGAATAATTGTATAAAATTCTAGATCTATTGATATATCCAACATAGGACGCACGGACAGACATAAATAAAATTATATACCAAATCATAAGCAAATAAAGATTAAACATAATGTGGCTTCTATGTGACGGAAAAATGTAATTTATTTATTCCGATCCTGCGGCTATGGCCATAATGCTGTCGCATACCGATAATTAAAGCGAACGAAAAGTGGGAGAAAAAGTTTACTAACACGCGATTTAATTTAACTTATGTCTGATGAACATTTCTATTTATTTTGATAATAGGGTTTAATTATATTCCATAAAGATGGTTAAGTTTTATTAATCTCTTAAGCTTCTAGCGTAATCAGCAAAATCCTTAGATTAGCGGATTAAATAACAATATACATAATAAGAGCTTAGTAAGAAAAAAAAAAAATGCTGGCATTGTGTAAACAACAGTCTCATAAATAAGCATTAACTAGCAAGAGCAAATGATAAGAACACACACAGGCATTCAAATGCACGCACATATATATATATATAGGTTGCCATGTACTTCGATATGTAAACAAAAGTGGCGTTAGTAAGCAAATGCGTGTCACTCAAGATGATTGGCTATAAAACAATCTTTGTTTACATATGATAAAGAATTTCAACAAAATATTTTATTTTTGGCAAGAAAAAATACTTATTGTACCTAAAATATGAAAAAGTCTTGCGGTATAATGCATCTGTTGTAACCTGGGGTGTCAGATTTCTTAGATTCAAAAAAAAAAAAAAAACTGAGCTCATCGAGAAAAGTCTGTTCACCTTAGAACGAAGAGTGAGTCCCGCAAATTTATTGATTGCCACTTTATTAGCATTTAGCGTTTGTCAGAATGAAGTCGTTCCTCATTGTGGCATGTATGTGGATGTATGGATTATTGACAAATATTTGAAAATCCTTCGCTTTTAATTTCTCTATTAAATCGTTTAGTATTGTTCGGAGGTTCAAGAATCTCTGCCCTTTTCAACGAATCATCAGTCATTTTCCATACGAAACCCTCTAAAAGCGACGCCTTTAATAAATTAAGTGTGATGGTGAGTAGAAATTTGGTAAAAGAAAAGTGATTTGTGAAAATGAATAATTTCGGTTGAGATGGTTGATGGTGTATGACAATCGTTAAACCGACGTTAACTTATCGCAAATGATTATTTAATAAACCACCAACAGAAAAGCCAAGAAGCTATTTATAAATCAGAAGCAAGTATTTATTTTTATAAAGCATTATAGGAACTATTAATATTATATCACATATGTAATGCACGGCTTGTTAATTTTATTGAGAAAATCAGTGCATTAGATTTTTGCATTTTTGCTCTACCTCACCAGATTAACTACATTCCGTTATTGCCTATTATGCCTTAAAAAATTCCTTTGAATTTTTCCGCAAATCGGCCGTTTTTTCGGTTTCCTAATATATTTCTGTAGGTGCGATATATGATAAAGAAATTAATTCCCGTTTTTAACCCGAGTTAGCTAAACTTATGTATATTATAATTACAGGCATGCACACGTAGATAGCACACATTTCGCTACGAGAATAAACACAAAAATATATTGAACGAAATTTGAAAAATTTTATTATAACAACCACCGAAGGACAAGGGATATATTCAATTTGCCAAAACGTTTCCAACGTGCCACAACGCAGCTTCAGAGATCCCATAAATTATATACATCTTTAATTAGCTTCAAATTTTGAATTGATTTAAGCATGTCCGTCTGTGCAATGTACGTTGCAAACATTCTCCTCGCCGCAAAAATGAAGCTATCGTTTTAAAATTTAGCAGAAATATTGGAAGTTCTTGTACGCAGGATGTACGAAGGACACGCCCACAGCACCACATAAAGTGAAAATACCTCTGTTTTTCAAAAGGAATGAAAAGTTGTTTTTTTGCTCAATACTAAAAAACTACAGCAAATAAATATATCAAAATTTAAACACGTATTCTGTGGACGATGCTTTAGCATTTGTGTACGAGAATGGAAAAAATTGACCATGCCTATTTAATATTATAGTGTATCAAAGTTTAATATTTTTTTTTCAATACGTTTTTTTTCAATATGTATTCTTGGCTAGTTTCAAATTTGGATAGAGGCAACTAAAAATGTGCCTCTGTTCGTCTGTCCCCCTGTCTATCTGTCTGGCTGTATAGCATCTGTGGTAAACAAAAGAATCGTTCAAAGGACACGCTTAGAACGCCCACACACCTACTCAGCACAAACTTTAATTTTGAAAATAGAAAAAGTCAGCCGCCCCTTCTCCACATTATAGAGCATAAAAATGTAGTTCTTTTATCTCCTTTTTTTTTTTTCTTTTTAGGACAACGATCACGATCGAATAGAATTTTCTTACTTGTGCTTCTTCATTCAGTATTTAGGAAAATATTCACCGCAATGACTATAAAAAGAACGCTCCTTTACTGCAAGCCAGTTTTGGCTCTAGTGATTCTGTCCATTTAACGCGTCCCTAAGCATCTAATAATTACTGTTTTGCTTGAACAACATTTTTACCTTTTCTTTAGTAATAGAAGTGCAGTAACCGCGAAAATGTTGCTTCCAGTGTGGCTTAAATGTGAAAAGATGCAATTAAGTCCACTATTGGGAGAAAAAAAAATGACTTTCCAAACAACTATAGTGCTAATGCATCTATTGTCCAGAAGGTATTAACAACCGTTCAGAAGAGAAATCATAATAGGATTATTTATTCACATAAAAGCCTGGACTAAACTCTAAAAACACCTAAGAAAAGCTCTTTTTTCCTCCCTTTACACAGTCTCTCTTAAGAATCATCATTCCTATGGGTATAGGGACACTCCTGACGCGACTGTAGTCAATTATAAGAAAAAAACAAATAAATATAATTTTCTGACCTTCGAAAATGTTATAAAGACACTTTTAAATTTTAGACTTTACTATATCCGGTAAATGAAGCGGGACAAAATCAGCTTACAATCAATTGAGTATATAGTCGCATTTTTTAACGATGAGTAAAACAATAGGAACGTTAACGATGAAATCTATAAATCGCGATGTTGGTGGTGGGTACTCAAAGCAATTGAAATGAATTGAATGACTCACTTCGTTTATTCTGTACATATGTCTGTACATAACATATTTTAGTATAGAGAGTCTACAAGGGAGGTTTGGCTATATCTTAATTGTTGTAAACTTGTTGAGCGAAATTGCAAAAAAATGTGTAAAAGCAAACAAAAAAATTAATGAATAAATAAATAAAAATACGGGTTCATTTCATATACAATGAGCGGCACCAGCAGCGTTTAATATTTCAAAAAAAAAAAAAAAAATGGGTCGTTAAGCGAAAAAGCTTAAGCATAAATAAAATAATAATAATTTTAATAACATGAAGAGAAAAAAAAAGAAGAGAAATATAGAATAGAATCACTATCATCAGCGCTATCATCATGATTGACTTCGTCCACAGTTTATAAAATATTTATATAAGTTAAACGCTTCAAGGCATTTACATATAAATTTTCGTTTATATTAAATTTAACAAGAATAAATGCAAACTAATGAATATATTTGTATGTATATGTATATGTAGATAAGTTTGCATAAAATTCGTACATCAATCTTGACATCATTTATTTATTTATTTACGTTTCATTTTTTTTTTTGGGCACACAAGTCACTGACACTTTACAAGTGAATACATTCAAATGTGCTATGGCTGGTCGGTTAGCTGTTATCTTGTTGTTGTTGTTTTTATAGTTATTTACATGAAAATTATATATATGAACACATTGATTATATATATATATATATATATACATAGGTAGATATACATAATGCATGTATCTGTGTAAGTATATGCGGAGATATATATATAGCTATGTACATGTGTACAATCTTTCAATTGACAATTATTAAAGAGTTTCCGGTTGAATTATAATACAAGAGTAACTGCACAACAGCAGTGACATTATATATATATATATATATATATATATATATATATATATATGTGCTACTTTATATAACTAAAATAAATACGTTGCATATAACAGAATACAAACAAACTTACATAACGAAATGTTGTTATATTCATTCATATGTATATTACAGATGATGCATGCATACATTTGAATGTACATTACATTGTGTGTCTATTTAAATGGAAACATTTTCTGGCTTGATTACACATTTTGTAAAGAAATTAATCTGCATAATAACAGTGCGCTCGTTTGCTTGCTTACTTGCTTGCTTACTTGCTTGCTTGCTTGCTTACTTGCCTGCTTGCTTACTCACTAACAGTAGTTACATTAATTAAGTGCTCATTCGCAGCGCAGACTCTTCTTGCATTCATTCATAACGTAACTAACATAACGTAACTACGTTTAATGCATAAAGAGTTGATGAACTTTAATGGAAATTTGTCATTCTATCAACTTTAATTATTTCTTTGTCGTTTCCTTGCAAAAGAAGTTCATTTAAGTTTTTCCTAATGATGTAGTTTTGTGCAAAACTATTCATACGCAGCTATGATTCTTAAATTATATTCTCGCTTTTTATAAAAACCTTCTAAGATAAATGTGCGTCTGCATATTTGTATTCTACTTCTGCATATGACGCACAATGTTGTTATTTAAAAAAAAAAAAATCTGTGAAATTTTTTCGGAAAATATTTTCTAAAGGACCAATAGCTCTCTAAAAACTGTTTTGAATTCCGCTACTACCTTTTTTTTTTCCTTCTTGCCACTTCACACAAAACTTACGTATCACTTACTTATTGCTGGTAAATCTTGAAGAATTTTGCAAAGAAAGGCTTTCGTTACAAGATATCTTAGTAGTGCAGTTCAATTCCGAAAACACAAGAAATAAATTATATTCAGCTCAGATTGAGTATTACAGAGCACAATAGGTTATATGAATTTGCCTATCATAGTGTATGTAATGAGCACACCGTGTTTTGATACAATCTGACGGCAAGTGATAGATAACTTGTACGCAATAACGAGAAACACACACACACACACACACACACCCACGCTCACAATCCCCTTTACAAACTTGCATACTATGTTTGATTGCAAGATATAGCGGGGATCTATTCATGGAAGAATATATTGATATATTGCTTAGTGGTATATATTCCAAACTACATTTTACTCATGTACACATATACATACATTTAACGAAATCATAGATTGGCAGAAGTGACTAAATCGACTCCGTCCGCAACATTGTTTAGAAACATACGTACATGATTTAATGAGTCATTTTGCTTTGATTTACAATTATTTGACAAATCTGTTAGGCCCCGCCTGTTAAGTGTAACATATAGAAGAACAAATGAAAGCTTGGTTTTGGAACCAATATTTAACAACCGCAACATCTGATTCATGCATTAAAAGGGCAAACGTTCCTGTTGCATGTAACAAACATAGTCAGCCGATCTAGAGCAGTTTTCACCGCAGCGTCTATCTATGAGCCTAAGTTTGCAAGAAGATTTTCGGCGAGCAAAATCACTTTCAAACTGTAAGCCTACTTGGTATGCAAGGTTTAAATTTTCTTTCTCAAATTTTTACTTAGCCCAAGCTTCCATCAATGGATCGCCGAACCGGCAATAATAGTTAAATTGACTTAAAATCTTTCTTTGATTAAAAGTTTATCCACCGTCGTAGCGTCACAACCTAAGAAAAGGAAAACGTAAATTATTTTCTTGCCATTCTTCGGGGATAAGTACCACAAACAAGTGCCCTCGATATACTTTGAATATAATTTCTCTCCCATTTTTCATGTACTTTAGCGTAGCAATTGATTTTCATTGCTACTACTTGCTCTCCAGAAAAAAATCATCAGCAGTTCTTGATGTTCTGAACAAGAGGGATACAAAATAACGTTCGTTAAATTGGACATGTATTCGAACTGTCGACGCAAGTCACTAAGGGGACTAGATATTTTAAACTGTTGCAAAAAATTCTTCAATGCAACATACATACACACAATTTACTTTGGCTACATTTGACCAAAATTACAAAGCAATTCGGAAATACGAGCAGAAATGTCCGCATTTTGTCTAGAGCTCCTCGACCGAATGCAGCGAACAATTCGAATGCTGATGCTTGACGAAGATATGTCTAACACCTTTGACGCCCATGATCATCGTCGTAGAGCGGGCTTTGTTGTACAAATACTCTGCGGTAATAAAAGAGATTTGTCCCGCAATCCAGTCCTACTTGTCTTTCTCAACGTTCTCAAACGTTTTGTTATGAAGTTACCCGTATACAGCACACAGCAAGATCGCAACTCGTTGTTCCTTAACCGCACTCCTTGCCTTTGGAAGTCGTCTTTGTTGCGTTCTTGATATTTACATTTTCAAGTCGTCCGAATAAAAAATCCCACACTCTTTCTTCACCTCTATCTAATATTCTGCCTGGCCACCACCTTGCCTACGTGCATAAGGTAGACCCCCAGAGACTAGTTAAATGAAAGAGAACCGCCTTGAGGCAATAAGTCGTTTCTATGTTCTGTTTTTTTTTATTTAATAATATATTGCGTCCATACATAATCCCATAGACTTACTTCCATAAGCAATCCTATTTAAATCTACCCTAAAATTGTATGACTCGGAAGCAACTTGCGAAATTTGTTCCAACAGATTTTGATTTTAAGCTTTATCTTCTTCTGATTGGCCAATTACGGTTGAAATCAATCGGGACTGACGTTTATAAACATCGAACATGGTCTCAACATTGGCCAATTACGTATTTAGAGATATCTGCGGAAGCTTCAGATATGTGGTAAGCAAGTTCGATTTTACCAACAAATTTATCCTTTCTTATATCCATCATGGGGATATATTCACTTTGTTGAAAGGCTCGGGCGGCGCAGAAGGAAGCTTCAGGCACCCTACAAAGTCTTCATACACACCTCCACGATATAAAACGATTGCTATGGATTTGTGCGGTAAACATTGTCCTAATCGCAAAAGCTAAGGCAATGACTTCCAATTTGGTAAAATCACTAAAAGTTATTGTAAGAATGTTGGAAAACGACAATGCGAGTCAAAGGACACTCGCTCAGTACGACATAAACTTGGATGATTTTTCATTTCATAAGTGAAAGTAGCATCCCATTCATATTCTATGGATTGATCTGTGCTGTGAAGGGAAAATCGACCATGCCCATTATTTTTTATATTTTTTCTATGCTTTTTTTTCCACAAAAAGTTGATGGGTACAAAAAAGATTAGGCAACAGCCGAATATACTTCCTTTACACTTTACGTTAGTCTGTAGAATTATTCATAGATTTTATGTATGCTTTAAAATAATTTGGTGAATTTCCGAAAACCATTTAGTCCGTCTTCTAAATCTGCGAAGCAAAGGCATTCAAAAAAAAAATAAATAAAAAAAAAAAGAAGCCTTATACTGCTAGTGCGGACGTATTGCAATTAAAACGAATCGTGTCTTGTTTCTTATTTCAAATACCAAGTCATCGTATGGTAGTTTATGCTACACTTGAGCGTTTATTTTGTATAAAAGTTTTTCGATACTAAACTGACTAAGCAATTTCACTATTACATATGCATTCATATACATTTGTAGGATCAAAAAAAGACAATCCTGAAACAATCTTATTTCATTTCTTATTCAATGTTCAGGCGAAAACACGCCTATAACTAACTGTAAATGAGAATGTAATGAGTAATATGTTTGTAAATAACCCCCTGATAAAAATATCATTTCGAGAATATTTGTAAACTTTTGAAAGAATTTGAATTTTTATGCATATTTTCTTTTCAACTCAATGAATCTTTTAATGGCTTTTTATTTGAAAATCCTGTAGCATGAATTATTTATAGATTTTACCATTTAATCTTTGGATCAAACAACAAAAGTGCAAACATGCAAAAACAAGAATCAACCGAACCTTCATTATTGAGATCATGTTACCGTAAGTATAACAATGCATAACAAACATAGAAAAATTTCTAACAAAAAAAAAAATAAATAAATTTCCTTCTAAAGTCCTTAAACAGAACATAAACAAAATATCCGAAATGTATTCCCAGAGTAACAAGAATATGCAATTATTTCGGTATTTCGGTTGAACTTTTGAAGGATAAAATTAGGAGATTTCCTATATATTGTGTAACAATTCATGCAAACATACAAAGAACATAGAACTACTTGACCGTACGTATCTACGTGCCTACATACCTATATATATCTATATATACCTACGTGTGTTCATGTTGGGGTACACGTGCAAAAAGAAAGGGAGAAAAGAACGAAAGAGAAAGGACGACTATAAGAGGGGTGAAGAGAGAGAGGAAGACCGAGAGAGAGAGAGAGAGCGAGAGAGCGGGAGAGGTTTTCATGTAAAAATTTTAACAATAGTAGGTAACATAAGCACACAACCACTACAAAAAGGTACTTTTACAAGTTGCACAAGTTGAGTTTCAATGCAAGAAAGCGACTACTAGAAGAGGCTCCGCTACAGTCTATACTAATGCGTAAAGACTAAAGTCGAATATTGGATGCCCGAAATAAGGCGACGGTTGTCATTTCATTAAGCTCCGCATGCACATACATGTACGAATAAACTTACTATACCTTCTTAGGCCTTCTTCGGATATTTAACTAAATTAAAAATCAAATACAAACTGTTATTGAACTAAAAATAGAAAAGTAGATAAAAGAGCCAAAAACAAAAATCAAACAAAAAAAAAAAGAAAGACGTATACAACAAGAGACAGGAAAAGCTATATTGAAAAAACTTATTGTAGTAATGAAAATAACAGAACGACTGAACGACCGAACGGCCGACTACTTTAACTATATGGAAGCACTAAACTGGTATTAAGTGCTTGTTATTGTTGTTGTATTTATTGTTGTTATTGCTTTAGTTATGTTATCCTACTGGTATCTGTAACTGATGCAATAACTTTAACAACAGAGAGAAAAACACCTGCAGGTGCACCAGGAAGCCAGGGTTGGTCGGTCGTGTTGGTCGTTGAGCCTTATATAAAAGAAGCAAAGACGAAAAAAAAAAAACAAAAAGAACAAAACAAAATATAAATAACAACATTAAGTAACAAAAAAAAAAAATCTTTATGATGCTCTCTGAGGATGATGATGACGACGACGACGATGATACTGATTTACTGAAGACTGTTGTAGCATTTTCTCCTTTGAAAATGTGCTAATATTGCCAGCAATAACTATAACACAAGATACTTCCAAACTATCAACAAGAACGAAATAACAGCATCCAGCACCAAACACTAAGTAGCCGTACTAGTACTAGCAGTACTAGTAGCAGCAGCCAAAGTGTTTGGGTATTCAATGCGTATTTCGAATTTTTCCCCATACATAAATATACATACATATGTATAAGTGTGTGTGTGTGTGTGTGTGTGTGTGTGTGTGTGTGTGTGTGTGTGTGTGTGTGTGTGTGTGTGTGTGTGTGTGTGTGTGTGTATGCTTGTGTTCCTTCTTATGCGTATATGTTTGCTAAGTGTTGTTACATATAAATCTAACACAGTTTATTAACACAAAATAGCAAAATCAAGCAAAGTTGTAAACAAAAGGAAGAAAAACAACAACAACAAAAATAAAGGAAAGTAATTTTTAGCCAACAATGCATAATAGACTGTCGTTACAATATATACAAATGTTCATTTATCTTTAAGCGCATATGTATATATGTATGCATGTGTGTACATATGCATATACCTACATATATATATATGTATTTTTTTTTTTTTTATGTCGAAATGCTCACATTTTTGCGTACACAAACACACGCACACATACATAGGGTACTTACCTAGCATAATATCATATTGTATTACATGTCAGTTGGCAGTTTAGGTTGTACAGATATTTTCGACCACAATTACAGAATTTCTACCTTTGGAACAAAACCACATTGGTGACGTTGTCTAGTTTTTGTTTTTGTTTTATTTTTTATATTTTGTTTTTCTTTTTCTTTTGGTTTTATTACTGCAGTTTTCTCAGACTCCTTTCTTACAAATTGTGGTCTAGAAAATGACTGCAAGTATGTACTTGTGTATATTTTTGTGCGTGTGTATATTTATTTGCGAATATGTTACCATACGTTTATGTATATAACTACTACTGCCATTAACTACTACTAAAACTATTCTTATTATGTTGTTCATATTACTGTTGTTGCTGTTGCTGATGTTGTTGTTGTTATTATTATTAGTTTTGTTGTTGTCGTTATTATTATTATAGGTAGTTGTGTGCAAACCTATATTTATAAATTGTTTGTTAGTGTTGTTGCTCTCTGTTGTTGCACTGCATTACCTCATCTGCTTATTGTTGTGCTAGTACTTAAAAGTTTTATAATACATTTCGAGAGACTTCTCTATAGCTTCTTTATGCTTTAGGATATCAAGTGTAATAAATAAATACGAGTATTTCGTATGTTAACAGGAAATTATTGACTGGTTTTGCTAATTGGATGAACAGCATTTAAAACTCATTCACATTGGATGCAGGTGGCATCTGAATGGAAGAGTGCCTTAGCGTGTTCACATGCATATGTACATATTTATATATATGTTTTTGTTGTTGCAAATTGATACATTGCCATCAAATTAATAGCTGAGGATAAAATTTACAAAAAAAAACGTATATAAGTTTAGGGATAATCTGAAGCTACTGACCCTTGCTTCGATTTTGAAATTATAAAAGAATTTCTTATAAAGCTATCAGCAACAACTCAAATAAACTCTGCTACCTCTTACTTCTTGAAAATTTCCCTCCTACATTAATCGTGAACAACAAATAACGAAAACTTTAGTCAAAGGGTACTTTCAAGTGAATATTTTGTACGGCTACCCACATTAAAGGACATGGGTTTTATAAAAATGCTCCATGCAAAACATAAATCGAGTTAGATATCTTCTAAATTTGTATATATATATATATATATATATATATATATATATATAGCAAACAGTCACCGATAATCCTTACTGGCTTATCCCAAAATGCAAATTCGTTCTCAATATTATGAGCAATTATTCAATTATTCAGTTATTGAGCTTTTTTAATATATAAAATACCGAAGAAATTCGAATATATTTAAACAATCAAGAAGCGTTTCAGAATGAACCAAACGCAACCGTGCACGCTCTACGGAAACATTTGATGTGCTTGTAATAGTAAGTTTATTGTATTGTTGTTCGATTATCCGAAAGGCAGAGGCCACCAAAGGCAAAACGAGAATGCAATATTGCTGTGTAATAATTGAAATAATAATAAATTAATTAAGCAATAAGTGAATATTGAAATTAGACGCAACGAATTGAAAGGAGATATCTGTCATAAGATAGCATAGAATAACGTCATTGAATAATAATAGTTTTGTGAACGAAAATCCCAACAATCCAATAAAAGATTGTTCATAAGATGAATTTTAATGTACTACTTGATTAAGCCTGTAGCTGGCCCTCTCCAATTAATTACGCGGGTAGGTTCGTTCGGTGGAAAGTGGATGATAAGGTAAAAAACATAAATTTTCCTATAAAAGTCCCTGGGTCGCCGAAGCGCGAACCTCGACAATCGGTTTCGGTCCTTACATTCAGAAACTCCGCGGCGTGGCGTATAGATTATACTGCTACCCGCAGAAAAGTAATTTTGAAAGCTGGGCATTCATCTTTTCATGTGAACAGATCATCATTCTAATAAACTTCAATTCGATATCTCAAATAATGATTTGTACTAGAAATTATTTGCCGAATTAAAAAAAAAAAGCAAGCGATAACACTATGGTAGGACGCGGTCGAAAAAGTTTTCAATACCATTCGTCCTTGCGTCAACGCACCTAAGTCTACCAACTTTCATCAAAATATCTCAAAAATATCCATCCGTAGGTTGAACGTAAGATAAAAAGACAGACAGACAAACAGACAGACGAGCTTAAATCAATCCAAAATCGATCGGTATAGTAAAAAGTGGAAATGAAAATTAAAAAAATAAACAAAATAACTAAAAATAATTAAATATAAAATAAATTTTAGCTGTGTATGACAAGTGGCAGCAATGATGCTTCATATGACGTACATAGACACTAACGATGCTAACGGAAGTTGTAATTGCTATACTGGAAGGTCAATAATTGAATGTATTTGATTTAGCATTCGGTAAGACGGGAATCACAACTGGACCAATTAAGCATATATATCCAGATGTATACCGCGGCATTCATTAAATACGCAATAAAAATGAATTTCAATACATTTTCTGAATAATCTTGATTTCATATTCAAGAAAATCCGATTGACTTTCCACATGGATTTTTTATCAAAGTCAAGTACTGAGTTTAGTATTAGAAACGATCCCGAATTGCAACAACAAATTCCGGACTTGACTAAACTTAATTATACGGCTCCAAGATTAAGCGGAATTCATCAAATACATTGATGAAGACGTCAGCCATCCTTTGAAAGAGCTTGAGTATTCTTATCAATGTAAAATAAATACAAAAGATTGCCATAATCACTGCGATGTGTTAACTTAACTTAGCCACGTCCGCTCACCTGTCGGGCTATTGTTGACATTAAAATAGAAGATTGGAACTTCTTGTATTTACACTGAGGGCAATTTTTCAATTTAGACAGTTTCAACAAGTTGACGTTGATATACGCTAAGTATAGATAAAAATTTGGAATAACGTTCCTTCGATTAATGAAAAATTTCAAAATTTTCCTAATAAAGTGTCGCGACTAAAGTGAAAATATGCTATAAGAGGTTCGAATATTACTTTGTGCATAGTTCTATATTGGCTGGCGGTAGGACGAAAGCGCTTTACAATTTTGTTTGCCTTATATTTCCCTTAACTTCGAATCTGTCCAACATTCTCTTTTCTATATGTATGTAGATTTTTTTGGCTGTTTTTTCTCATTTCTTTCTTAAATTATATTTCTATTTTAAGTTATCTCAAAAAAAAAAATTAGCAAAAATGAAGAAAAAACAGTTTTGAATTTACCGTATAATTGCCACATTTTTTATGATATTTTCTTTTGAAAATCGAAAACAAGACATAAGAGAAGTAACAAATCCCACACAAAATTGCAATTCCTACAGATGCCATCAATAATAATGTCCGTATGCATGCTTTAAATGCATACATGCCTGCATGCATGTGTTGATATTGACACGAACACACATCCACCTACCTATTTACTGCCTACCAACCAAGCAAGTAACCCAACCATCTAACCGTATTCTTTTAGCTGCTTCGCGTTTAGCTTGCCTTGTAATCTCTCGCAAATATATGTTAGCATAGGTCGGTATGTGTTCTGCCGGATTGAAAAACAATTAAAACATACGTTAAAAATTTATTGGAAATATTTCTTTTTTCTTAACTCACGAACATTGTACGCATAACTTATCTATCGCCCACTGATTTAGTACACACACACAACAGTCAAACAACGGCTGCTCTTAGAAACGCAACTAACCGTTCATTATGTACATACACATGCACAAATGAAAAAGTCAACCAACGCCAGATTCACTTAAGATCTACATACAACACTCAGGCTTAGTGTCTGAGCTTATATCGGAAGAACTGCATCCTGGCATGTTTTGCGTACATGCAATAAAATCTCAAGTTGAACTCATTTCACATTCAACTTTTTTTTTTTTTTTTGTTTGTTGTTGCTTGTTGTATTTGCACTCTTCGAAATTGTCTGTCCATTTTCCCGTTCATCTATCCATCCATCCATATATTGTCATCAAGCATGCCAAGCATATAATATGCTGTGGCGGAACGGTACCCTGGCGGGAGAGGGGGCAGGGAGGAAAATGCAAAGACTAAATCATTGGATTTTTTTTTTCACTATTGCTACTCTATACGTGCATATATGTACATTCATATATACATATATCTATACATATATATACATAGATATATATCTATATATATATATATATACACATGATATACACATGAACATACATACTTCAATCTATGGATGGATAGATAGATGCACGCAACCAAGTTTTTCTCTCATTTAGTTAGCTACCGTCGTAGCATTGTTAGCAACATGCATGCAACAAATTATCCATGACCAACGCGTTCTCAAACAGTAACATAGTTACAGAATTACATTTTTCATCTACATATATATGTTCTTGGAAAATTAATTTAAATACTTGAAAAATTATATGAGCAAAAAGAAGGAAGGATGACCAAAATGAAAAAAGCAAAAACAGCTTAACTCATGCCTTTTACTGATACTTACGGACGTAATTGTAAAAACATCGGATCAGCCTATTAGATAAATACAAAATGCGAAATGCGAAATGCGAAATGCGCATTTTCGTAAAAATTAAACAATTTACAAAATTTACTTAACTGTACTTCTGCTAAATAAACTTTCTTTCCCATAAAAAAAATAAGTAAAGAGATTTTCGAAAAATGAACAGAATTACTTGCAAAATCTAAAGATCTTTTCGAAATTCGAAATCGAAACTGTATTCAAATGACTTTAAAACAGAAAGGAATAAAGAATCTTGTTATCCTTATTGACTTATTCATACCTATGAAATGAAGCTACAATGCAAAGGTTAAGCAACTTTCGGAATATCTGCAATAATCTACCGGATAGCAGATGTGACGAATGGGTATTTTAAGGCACAATACGCATAACATGAAAAGGCGAAACTGTAAATTTTTCAGAAAATCAATTTTTTTTTTTATTAGCTTTGTAGATGCTTTGAATCTTGTCGAATGTGTCGCGAAAGGCTGATTACCTATTTTAATATGTAAACTTTCCCCCGAAGGATCTTGGCAAAAAACAATCTGCAATTCAACCAATGTTACCACCTCTACACGCTGGTACTCGTGACTTTGTGAGTGGTCTTCTGACTCCCGTGGAGCTTAAATTTAGACTATAAAGCCTTACTTTACGCGACACAGTCACTCTTGTCTTCAGATCAACCATACAACACCCGACTACCCTTCTTCAAAATATGTTTGCGTTGGGTGCTATATCTGACATGCTGGGCTCTATGCTCTCGACTATTATTACATCGACTTACTTTTCATAACCAGTCGCAAGACAACAACGACTGATTTGTATTTCCTTCATAGCAATAGTCTATGAGAAAAGAAGTGCTCATAGCAAGCTTCTTCCAGTGTGCCCTTAAGCTATTCATCAGAAAACTTCTCGTCAAGGAATTGATCTAAGCTTTTCAAAGGACACGCCTACAACGCCCACATGCTTGTACGACAAAACCTTTTACATTCAAAATAGAGGAAATCATGTTCTTTCACTTCTTTCGTCTTTCTTAGGAAAACGTTGAAGGATACAAGAGATTCGGTCCCGACCGCATTTAATTTTTTTTGCTTGTTTTTTTAATACCTTTACAATGCGCAGAAACAAGCTTCAAAAGCCCCAATATCTAAATTCTTGGCCAGTTTCAAATTTCGAATGCATCAAAGCATCTCCTTCTGTCCATCTGTCCGGCCCCTGATACACATTCTCCAATTCGCAAAAAATAAAGATGTTGCCTACAAATTTGCAAAAGAGTTTGAAAATAAGCCAAACAGATCAAAGAGATATAAAACCACAACTGAAAACACTTTTGTGGTCCGTGTCTTTTGCTCGTCACTCATGAGCTACCATAGATATGTGATTTAAATTTCCGCAAAACTATTCTACAAAAATAGAAAATATCAACCACCCCCGCCCAATATCATAGAGTCTGCAAATTTATATTTTTAGTTATTTTCAATCTTTGACAGGATAACAGTGATGGGCGTAAAATATTCGTTCGCCACTGGCTATAATTTGCTTATTTGTTTTTTTTTTTATTGACGAAATTGAATTTTCACTTAAGTGCTCGCCAATCAAAAAATAATGAAAAATTTTAAAAAAGCAAAGCAAAAGCACGTACTTCTCCGACTGTAGATATATAGATTAAATAGTTTTTTTTTTCTTTTTTTAGATTGAAATTTTCATCAGTTGCCTGTTAAATTGATGACGCATCGTGAGAACGGTAACCTTGTTGCTTTTATTTAACATTATTTAAAAATAACTTTTTTTTTTTTTACCGTTATAACGTCTTCGAATCCTGTAAAGCCATTACATTAACTTCCATCCATCAGAATTGTCAAAAATTAAGCTTTTTTTTTTTCTTTCAGGTGGTTTCAGTGGCTTTCCATTCTTTACGGCTAATTTATCCGGATTTTGCTGACGAAAGACGTATCAAATTATTGAAAGAAATTTTTGAAAAAGCTCTCGCAAAAGAGAAAGTATTTCTTTTATAACACTTCACTGGCCGTATTACTACACTTTGCAAGTTTCTGTCGAAAACAACAGAAAAAGAATTAAAAAAATACATAAGTAAAGCGAAATTGAAAATATTGATGTAAAAAGAAAATTGCATTAATTTTTGAATAAAAGAAAGAAATTTATTTTTTTTTAAATTTGTCAAAAATCAAGTTTGTACTCCTGTTAGAACATGTTACTTACTATACAGCTACATTGGAAATTTGAAGTCTATTGACTGATAAGTGTATGTGATTGATATACGGGAAATGGGAAACGCGAAGTTTCGTGCGAAATACGATTAAAATTTAGATTTAATACAGAGTTCAGGCCGCCATCAAATTTATCAGAATAAATAACTAGTTTATTATTTAAAAAAAAAAATAGAGAAATTACAGCATTATCCCTTAATATATGCTTTAGAGAGTTTGCAACTTAACTGAAAACCAAAAAAAGAAATACTTAAAATCAAAGAGATTCGTAGCCGGTTGGCTACATATGAATGAAAACAAGATCACATCAATAGATAGACTAATGAATGCAGGTGAACAGTTAAGGCACAGACGGCTAAATGCTTAGGCGCTCAGATTAGATGAACAAATGGACATTTATGAACTGATAGACATGTGATAGAAAGTGAATTGGGAGAATTGGTAGGCGAACGAAGAGATGAATAAGTAAATGAAAAATGTTATTGAGGGAGCAATGAGACGATAGAGTTATTTAAAAAAGGATGGTCGGAGAAACCAACGAGCAGATAAACGAGCAGAAGAACGCATTGACTGAGGGACTAACTGACAGACGTCCGCGCGTATAACCCGAAGGACTGATAGATAGTAGCAGAGAGAGAGAGAGACAGAGAGAGAGAGAGAAAGTCGGATAGACAAACGATCTAACATACAGATAGCCAACAGTCGAAGTGAGAGACGCACGTACATGGAGATTAATTTAATATCTCACGCTACTTCAATACACACATACAAGTCTTTTTGTACGATATTTGATAGAAACTTTTCGCTGATCTATCTGAACAGAATTATAGTGTTCGTATAGACGATACATCAATAGCATGTGTCAATGAAAAGACGGGGAAGTTTTACTATTGGAATAACCTACTGCCCCTAACCATCTGTAGGTGGAAAATCGTTTTTATTTAATCATTCATTTTTGAATGAAAACTTAGAAGTCACGTAAATCACTAATTGAATGTAAATGAATTCAATTGAAGAAATGAAGACAAAAATGAATATTGAGCTCAATTAACTCTTTATTGCCAAAATGTAGACAATCGTATTATGCTTCGAAATTTTCAGCTTCTTCTCAATCTTGTAACTGTCGCTGCTGTGCTTGTCAAGGAATCCGGTTACTTTACATGTTTAATGTATGAAAAATCAATTTGGCATTTCAAGCTATATCATCTGAGCATCTACAAAGGCGGGAGAGAGAGAGAGAGAGAGAAAGAGACATCTACGATCTTGCTTTATTTGCGTTCTATATATAAGCTCTTTGCAGTAAATGTTTTTACGTTAGAAATAAAACGAATAATAATGATAAGCTTAACATACTCATATCTTTTATTCTTCGACTGTTCTTCCTGTTCCGTTTCATTTTATTTATTAAGCAAAAACTAAATAAATAAATAAAATTATTTTAAATTTGTAAGTAAATGACAGATCTCAGACATATATGATTATATGACTTGTTACGGCTAAGATGTTCGTACCAAATAAGATAATTGAAAATGTAAAGTAACTGTTTCAAGATACATACACATATTATTATGCAGATGTCACGTTAACCCCGAAGGTATTCCTTTCTTTTCGTTTCATTTTATGGTTTTGTTAACACATGTGTATAATAATTTCAATGATATATATAGAAAAGAGCAAAAACAACAACAACAACAACAACAACAACAACAATACAAATCAATACGTAAATACTAATATTGATGTACGTTGTCATGTGTATGATTGTTTATAGTAGTGTACGTGCGTGTTGTGTGCACACTTGTATGAATCAAATAATGAGAAAATCAAGACAAAGAAATTTTAAATTAAAATTGCAAATTTTCAAATAGTTTGTGTCTTCAACCACCGTAACTGTGCTCGCTGACTTGGTTAAGTGGTAGAGAAAAAAAAAATAATAATAATAACAATAAAAGTAAAAAAAAGAAATAACACACATATATATAAAACAGAAGTCTTTACTCGCATAGCATGCTATGGCATATTACGTGATTAGCATCTTAAAAAAAAAAAATAAAATGAAGTAAAGAAAATCTCCTCTTCACCAAAAAAGAAAAACAAAAATTAGAAAATCATATGTACACACATGTACGTATAAAACCGCAAACGGATGCAGCTTACCTTGTGTATACATTTGTGCACATAGACGTGTATGCATGATTGTGTGTAAACGAATAATGAATTCATTTTTTTAAGGCTTTTGTTTGAAAAAGTGTAAGAAAAAGAAGAGAAAGAAGAAGAGTGAAAGAAAGAAAGAGACAGACACAGAGAAAGAGAAACAAAGAGAGAGAGAGAGAGAGAGAGAGAAAGAAAGAAAGAACGAGATAGAGAGATAGAAAGGAGATTACGTATATAGATGCCCCGACATGCTGCTACTATATTCGTATTTATACAAACATATATTTTTAGCCGGAATTTCAATTAACAGTCAAAGAGTAAAACCTCCAAAACGAAAAGTGTGATCACATCGTGAATGGTAACAACGCCTTCGCATTATGCTTTGAACATTTGAACATACTGCAAACAAACATATACACATCCTGACACGCGCATACACATAACAAAAAAACACACATTTAGCATTGTTCGTATGCACGTCAACCTCTGCTTATGGGTTTGCTTAGTGTTCATGCGCACACAACGCTAAAACGTATCAAAGATTAACGTTTAAAGTATAAAAAAAAAAAAAACCAAAAAAAAAAACGTCCTCGCCTGCTCACTTGCTTCCCTGTGTTCCCCTAACCATGCCTGCTTGTGCCTGTGCCTGTGCCTGTGCCTATGCCTGTGCCTAAGCCTGCTTCTTGTTTGCTCTTTTATTCATTGGCCTTCATGTTTAACTCAATGTAATTTTCATTTGTTGTCTTTTTATGTGTTTTCATATATTTTTTACTTGGTTTTTACACAAATTTACTTTTCTATATTGTTGTGTACATGCGTGCGTGTGTTTGCAAACTTGCATAAGTTTAGCTTTGTGTTTGTGTATGTGTGCGTATTTGTATGTGTTGCTTTGTTACCACACTCTAAAGACAGTTTACGACCATTTAAGCTTTTTGTGGCTTAAACGGTTTATTTCTTCTTCTTTCTTTCTTTCTTTTTTTTTTTTTTTCCTTAAAGTTATAGTTTCCTTAGGTGTAAATGTGCGATTGTATGATTTTGTGTAAATAAATGGCCTGATGAAGAAGTTAACCTGGTGACAATAATAACTGTTTACATATTCCCTGTCCCGGTGTGCTTTATTTTATTTGATTTAATTAAGTCTTTTCATCTTTACACCCTTCTTCGCGCACTTGCCCGTCACATTTAAAGAAAATAATTCATTCGGTTTTTAATAATTGTTAGAAGCAATTGTAATTAAATGCGATTATCAAACAGATCTTTCACATAAAAAATTATATACATATCAAGGCAATGAACGGATAAAGAGAAATGCAAGAGGATTTGCGCCTTAACTTTAATGACAAGTACGTTTGATTTGATTATTCTTTGAAGTCGCGGTAATCTCCTTCCTCTCTCTCTCTCTCTCTCTTTTTGTAGCAGTAAAGCGATAAACGTTCTTTGGTATCGCTAACCGAATTTTCACAAAAATCATCTTTCGTTAAAACACGCACATGTTCTGATTATTTACGGATGGTCAAGTTAACAGTTCTTTTCAAACGTTATAAAGTCCATGTTTTTTTGTTTTTTTTTTTTTTTTTTTTCATCATTCACGCATTTGTATAGCCTAAAGAAATTGTTAAAATTCATAACAAAAATAATGAATCCATTGAGACAAAGTGAGATGAAACTCATATGTGATTAAATAAATGACTTCTTAAGTGAGGAAAATTGTCCATTCGGAGTAAATAATATCCACTGCTTACTGCTTTTTTGTGTGGCACGAATCAGATGATCCTCATTTGGGCAATATGTGGTTCTATTTGCGTAATATGGCACTATCAATGTATGGGCGGAAAGGTTCAATGATTATCCAAAATGGCATCAGCGATATAACACATTTTGATGTTTTCCTTTGGGGTTTATCTTAGGTCATTAAGTTATAGCAATAAAGCACAAAATTTCAATGACCTTATTTTCCAAAATCATTTCTATTATCGGTTAAATAAGAACAGACACGTACGCAAAAGTGCGTAAAAATTGCTTCCCTAGAAGCGAATTCTTACACAATTCCAAGAAATTGTTTCTAACATAAAAAACAAAATCATCTCTTCTAGCGTTTCGTTTCTATTTCAAATTGAAAAGGAAATACCTTGATCGCTATAAAAAAGTCTACCTAGAACATCAGCAGCCTCTGTTGAGAAGGAAGTAAATCCTTAATCAGTAAGAAAGTTATATTCGGCTGGAGCCAAACCTCCCCACCCATACCGACCACCATTAAAATCTTTGGCGCCCCATGCTTTTATTTATGATTACATAACATAATAAATGAGATAAAATTTATTTTCCACTTTTTTTAGATCAATAGAAGGGATTGTTAAGAAAAAATTAGTCCACTATGTCGTGACGTCCGCGGTATCTAATTTGAAACTAACACACTTAGCTTTCGCGTTCTATTCTCGAAATTAGTTTATTAGATACCCATTTCGATGGTATTGTGATGAAAAGGATTGATTTAGAAAATCAAAGTTGATCAGTAATAATTTTTTTGAAATGCAAAAGACTTCACTAAATCATACGTTTTATATCTGAAAAATGTTTGCTTATGTCGGCTGTTGACTGTGAGCTCAACTTATTGAAAATTCATATATACTTTAAGACACAACTATGACTTTATTTTAATCATCCATGATAACTGCTAATCTGCGATATGAGTAAATGTTATATTCACCTGGAATCAAGTCTTACATACCCGCCACCATTAAAATCTCTGTCGCCCCCCTTACTTTTATTTATTTATAGTGATAAAAAAGTGAACGGGATAAAATTTATCTTTCACCTTTTACTTGAGAAATAGGTATTTTTAAGAAAAAAATTATCCAGCAAGTCGTGAGGTCCGTCACAATTAGTTTAGAATTAACACGCGTACCTTATCGCCTTCTACTCTCCAAGCTTTCTCATTTGATACCCATATCGCTGATATTATTTAAGAAAAAATTAGTCCACTACATCGTGACGCCCACCATAAGTAATTTAGAATTTGTTTTTCGCATTCTACTCTCCAAGCCCTTTTATTTGATACCCATATAGCTGGTAAAATTAAGAAAAAAATAATCCACCAGGTTGTTGTGTCCATCATATTTACTTTAGAATTGACCCATTTTTAAACAGGTAATATATTTACATATAATAATAATTTAAATATTATGTCGTGCTTGCCTTATGATAAATAAGCATAAAACTTTAAAAAAGTGAAAAAAAGAAAATATAATTACTTGTAACTTTGTGTGGGCATGGCCGATCTCATTCATTTTTGCATACGCATAGTAGAGTTTTTCGCAAAGTAAATGTGAAAAATTTCGGACTTCTATCTCTTATAATTCGTGAGTAATGTGCAAAAACCACAAACTTTGTTTACAAAAACGTAGTCGCGTTCAGTTTTCGCTTCACTGTGGCCTTATGCTCTTACCAATTTGACCCATTTTCTATACCAACCTGCGTGCAAAAACTTCTAATGCTCATACGAAATTTCTTTGCTTCTGCGATCAGGAGGGCAGCAACAACACACACCACACAGACATACAGATGGATAGACATGGCTTAATTACTCCAGAATACTTTATAGGATCTCCGAAGCTGCCTTTTTGGGTGTTGCAAACCTTACGACAAGTTAAGTATGCCCCTATCTATCGGTAGTGAATGTAACAAATTACAATAATTATGTTTTGTATTTTATCAGTTTCACCAAATTACGTGAAATAGAAAACGCAAACTGCAAACCTACTGAATCCATCGTCAGCTAAGTAGTAAATTTAAGTAGCTGTTAAGCCGGACTATGCGACAATAAAACCTATGACAGCTTCAATGCTATTTAGTTTTTTTTTTTTCTCTTTACTATCGAGACCATTTATCAAAAATATTCGCTTCCCTTGACTAAAAATATAATTTCTCTTTTTTTTTTATTGCTTAACTGGATCTTATGTCTCGTGGATTAGTTCTTCTTTTTATTACCCATCAGGCATCTGCAAGGAGAAATCCATTTGATAGTTAATCAGATTAAATGCTTAGCAAAAATTACAAACTCCATAGATAGTGTTGTTTAGAAAGACATTTCGATCGCTTTAATCAAGTCGATTTATTTATATTTATCGATTTCAATGCACTCAAAATCAGTATAAAATGAAAGATAATAAAAATAAAAAAGAAATAATTTTTTTAAGCAAAATTTCAAAAATTCGACCAAAAATTTGTCACACTTTATTTAATAAATGATTAAACTTAAGTAAAACAAGTTTTTTTTCGCGCTTTAAATGAATAGTTAGTTAGCTAACCGACATCAACAACCAGTGATTTAGTTTTATATGCCTAAAAAGTGACCAGACTTGAGTTGACTTGACATTGGCGACGGTAAAAGTTAATAAAACAACTACAGCTAACTAATATATATATACATATATATATATATATATAAATGTGTAGAGGGCTATATAATCATATGCCCCCCTACCCAAAACATATATCAAAAACAGCAGATATGCGCAGGCGCAGCAAGTAAACCTTATTTGTGGTTTAAACAGTAAAAAACGGTTAAAAGCGAAAACAGCTGCAAAAAAAGGTGCCGATTTCACGAAAACAGAAAACAACAACAGCGCCAACAACATTCACTAAGAAGAAAAATAAAAAATTGAAAACGGTCCCACTATTAAAAGCTGAAGAACAAACAGTCACGAGTTTCTGATTACTGAAAACATAATAAATGAAATGCGGTTAAAATGTTGTTATTTACAAATTTATTATGCAAAAATTTTGATGGCATAATGTATGGATATGAAGGCAGATATATATATATATATATATGCATGCATGTTTCTATATAGAGTTGGAAGGAATGTGTCTGAATGGGTTCTTACGAAAGGACATCAAGCAAAAAATTGCTTGTATTTTTTGTTTGTCTTAAAACCCACAACACATCCACTCATTTATAGGTCGTTTATCTTTCGTTTGACCAAACGAAATGTTTTTTTTTATCTTATGTGAAAATGTAAAAGTTTCCCTCCTACACACACCTTTATTTAATACAAGAGTATTTATTATAGCATTACATTTGGTCATGCCTGAGCCTCAGACTGAGTTAGGTGTGTAAAATATTGATATTTCTTTTACCTCATCAATTAGTAAATAAATAGCGCGTTTCGAATTTTTATATCAAAATATATTTATATACATACATTTAATTACATAGGGCAAAAAAAGGCGAACATTAATGGAGTTACGAGAATGAAAAAGATGGAGTTTTTATAGACAGCCTCTTAAAGGTGTACCTCATAACAGCAAGATGGTTTAGAGGTTACTAATAGATACATTTTTTTCTATCTGCAAGATACCCTTACGTTAAATATTCGTAGCCCTCTTTATTGGAAATGAAAATCGAGAGCAATTATCTCTAAGCTTCCAATATCTACAAATTTCGCTCTCTATCTTTTTCTCTTTGCATCTTTACGCTTGTATCTCATTACTATCCACATACATACATATATATATATATATATATATATATCGCCGCTCCCTATAAACTGAAATTTCCAGTAATATAAAGCAAGCTTATTACTTCTCTGCCTTTCTCTCTTTTATTTCTCTCTCTCTCTCTCGCTCTCTCTGTCTTTCTCTCGTTTCTCTTTTTCTTTCCCTTCACACTTCCGCAAATATATTTACCTATCCGGTTAGTTATTGTTGTTTCTTTGGTCATGACATGAACTTAACTCATGATCGTGTGCAGTTTGCACTAATTTCTCTCAATTCTTTTGTTTTAATTGTGTTTGTTGCTATTGTTATTGTTGTTGTCTATATAGTGGCGGCACGATTCCTTGTCTTGTTTTCAGTTGTATTGTTTTACTTGAATAAATCCGGTTTAGCATGCGCCCATTGCTCTAGGAATTATTTAAGGTTAATATCTTTTAAGGTTTGTCTCTCTACACAAAAAATAAAATAAAAAAATAAAAAAAAACTCAACACTATACCCTACCAAAGGTAACAAATTAAATTGATGCAAAAAGATTAAATCTTGCTTCTCCGACAAAACAAAACGAAAAAACAAACAGAAACAAATCCAATTTAATTAACCAAAAAAAAATAAAAATAAAAATAATAGAAAGGCAGCAAGAAAAGTGAGAGAAAATTATATTAAATAAATATCTAGATGTGAAGACCATTAACTAAGAAATGAAGAAAAAAAATGAAAAATAAAAAATTTAAAAGATGATTAATGATTGATTTTCAACCGGAGATCAAAGTTTTGATTTGAATTCAAATTAAATTAAATGAAATAAAATTCAAACGGTACGCAAAGCGTAATTCTTCTTAATATACTCTTTCGTAGAGATGTAATATAAAAAGATTGAACAAAGATAGAAAGAAGGGAGCTCGGTCATTAAGTTCATTCAGTTGATCTATCCGCTAAAGTAACAGAAATAGGTCTGTTTGCTTTAACATCAAGTCACAGTTCACTGTTTACTCTTTCATTTTTATTATTGCTTTGGCAAAAAATCTATAAAAAATTACTTGATATGATATCATATCAGAGAAAACTAAATAACAAGAGAAATTCGCGACAAAACGCCAGAAAATGCACACATGTAACGAATGAAAATCTAATGAGCCGCTTTTACTCACTTAATAACCGAATTGAAAATGTTGCTTCTTAGATCAACGCTCATTACTGGCAAAACAATTACAGAGATATTCCAAGTTGAGAGGAAGACAAGTGCAACAACAAGAGAAACGATCCAGAGTAAAGACTAGAAAGTAACCTCTCAAAGGAGAGAAAGGAAATTAAATTTAATCTTAATTATTTTGCCTAAATAAAAATTAATACATATTTTAGGCACTTTTCGCGTGTCTGTTGCCTAAACTATTATAGTGTCAGTATGGAGTGGACGCAGTTGATTTCTTCTGTTTTTGTCGTAGAAGCATATGGGCGTTGCAGGCGTGTCCTTTGAAAAGTTCAGGTCAATTCCAAATCCTTTTGCAAATTTTCAGGCAATATCTTCATTTTCGCTAACGGGAGAATGTTTACCACAAATACTACAAAGTTACGCAAACAGATGGACAGAGAAATAGGCGGATATGTTTTGATTTAACATTTGAAACTGGCCAAGAATTTGTATACTTTATGGGATTTTTGAAGTTTGTTTCTGCGCGTCATAAAGGTATTGAAAAAAGAATTAAATTTTGATACACTATAATATTGAGTAGGTGTGGTCAATTTTTATTCTTTTCGTACACAAATGTTACAGCATCGCCCTTAGGATATGCGTTGAAATTATTGCACATTTATTTACTATGGTTTAGCAGTAATGAGCAAAAACCCACTTTTCCATTCCCTTTGAAAAGCAGAGGTATTCTCAGCTTATGTAGTGCTATGGGCTTGTCCTTCGAACGATTTAGCCCTTTTTCAATACCAACCTGCGCGCAAAAACTTTCAATATTTCTGCCAAAATTTGAAGTCGATAGCTTCACTTTTACGGCCAAGAGATTGTTTACAACAGATATTACAAACACAGACATACGGACAGACGAACATCCTTAAATCGTTTTAGAATTTAATGGCGATAAAGAATATATATAAATTGTGGGGTCCCTGATGCGTCCTTCTGGGCGTTGCAAACGTTTTGACAAAATGAACATAATTTTCATCCTTCGGTTATGGGCATGAAAAAGTTACATTGTAGAAGTAGTCTATTGATGATCAATTTAAGTTACTTGCACCCAAACACACATACACACACACACACACACACACACACACACACACGCACACACACACACACACACACACACACACACACAAATATATCAAATATATTTTATGCAATTTTCTGCGCTACCCTTGCTGATTCCCTAGTATATATTACGGCAACATGCGTCAAAATTTCCTTAATTTAAAAATGCAACAGTAGACAAAATAATTATGATATAATTACAATGAATAAATGAATGAACACACAACACACCCATACTTAAAATGCCGCTTCATCTTCGTCCTCAATGGTAATATCACTTTGATCTACCTGAATACAGGCCAACGCAAGAACAAACGATATAAGATGGTAGATACACCGCCAGGGTCACGAGAGGAGAATGATTTCAGTGAACATAAAGCCTTGAATACCTACGACTCAGACGAGGTGATTTGCGGCAAAATATCAAACGAATTTAATCGACGCGGATATTAATCACCATTGTCGCTATAACAACTTTCAAAAAAGTCCATGAAGAGATTATAAATCTCTGATCAGTTAAAAGACTAAGTAGTATTGTAATGAATGGGCAATGGAAAACCAATAATTTTCCGTTTAGAATTCACAAATTCGTGAAACCCTTGTCATTTATTTTATAAAGATAGGCATCATAGCACTTTGTCTGTAGCTCAATAGAATACGATACGCAATCAGTCGAACGGTCTCTTCTTTTACACCGACGTTAAAGGTTACACTTGAGAAAATTGCATTTTTTTGCAATATCTTTATAAGGGGCAGAAACAAGATTCAAAAACCCGAATAAAGTATATAAACACTTGGCCAGTTTCAAATTTGGAATACACCTAAACATGCCCGTCCATCTGTCTGCCTGCGCAACTATGTAGCGTTTTTGGCAAACATGCACCCGTTAGCGAAAATGAAGATATCGCCCACAAATTTGCAAAAAAATTTGGAAACGACTCAAACGTCCACATTGCCGACACGCCTATCCAAGAAAAAGTTTTATTCCGAAAATAGAAAAAGTCAATCACACCCAATCCATATTATAGAGCATGGAAATGTAGTTCTTTTACTTTTTTTGTCTTCTTTTAGGATAACGGTGATGGGTATAAAAGATTCGGTCGCGACCGATTATAATTTTCTTACTTGTTATATCTATATATATATATATGTATTTTTGTTTATATTTATTTTTCGATATTAACCTACATATTGTCAATTAATATTTGAAAATAATTTAATTAAAAGATTTTAGGCAAAATGTTCGCAATTGTTTATCAACACATACTCAAATTTCTTAATAACTGCTAAATATAATTTCGAAAATTCGTACAATAAACCAAACAAAAATAAATCGTAACTCGATATATGTAAAAATGTATGAACTGTTACTAACATAATGCATTAATTATAGCAGAGGAAAAAATGCAACCGGAAAAGGTAACTGAATTTCATAAATTAGAAGATAAATGAGAATATCATTACAGATATTATCTGAGAGAATCCATCCATATTCATATTCAATTCATTACTGAACCAAACAAATGAAACTTATTTTCATATGTCTTACAAAGCACTTAGAAAAACTTATGATTTATGTATTAGGTGCTTGCAAAAATTTTGGCCAACAAATTCTATAAGTAAAAATGATATAGAAAAGGAAAATACCGGTGTACATAACGATCAAATTCGATGATTTCGACCTTTCTCTACCTAAAATAACAGTTTTCAGTTTACTGTTATTGAGATAGTCAATGTATGCAGACACTAATCATGGAACGTTCAAAATTGTATTTTCGCCATTCCTTACTTTCGTTATTTGATTTGAAGAAATCTGCTGCCGAGGCTCATCAAACACGTTCAGAAGCTTATAATGATGCTGCTCCATCTTGTCGCAGTTGTCGGTTTTGATTTAAACGCGGTGTTGGCATTTTGATGTCAATGACAAAGAACGGCCTAGAGGAGCGAAAATCTTCAAAGACAATGAATTGCAAGACCTACTTACTGACCGAAAACCCAGCTCAAACTCTCAAAGAACTTTCGAACAGCTTAGCGATTAATGAACGAACTCTTTCTAGACATTTATGTGCGATGAGAAGGATTCAAAAGAAGGGAAAATAGCTGTCATACGAATTGGCTGATAATGCCATTTTGAAGCTTTCATTGCTTGCCAGGCAAGAAAGACTGGCCCTTTTTGATTTGGCGTATTGTGAATGCCGATGGAAAGTGGATCTACTACGACAATCTCAAGCGTAAAATGCCAAGGGTTAGCCGACGAGAGCCATCCACGTCGGCACCGAAGCGGCCACAAACTTTTTCTACACATAAGATTGGTTCAGAAAGATGTAGTGTCGTACGAGATGGTAAAACCGAATGAAACAGTTGCTCTGGATGTCTACCGACGCCTATTCAGCAAACTAAATGATGTATTGTTATAAAAAAGACCAGCAATAGCAATTAACAGAGTGATAAAAGTGATTCTCTCGCATAACAACGCTCGGCCACACTGTCGCAGCTCCCCAGCGTACTCGCCAGATATGACGTCTTCTGATTACCACTTGTTCAAATCGCAACATGTTTCGGATGGCACGCAGTTCCGCAAACTTGAACAAGTGTGAAAATGAGTCCGTGATTAGATCGCTGTCAAACCAATACCGCTCCTTCAACCCGGTATCGATATATTGCCAGAAAGTTCGAAAAAAATTTTAGAAAATGATGGGAACTATTTTGATTAAAATACATTATAGCAATTTTTTTCAATAAATGACTTCTTCAAGTGGAAAAGTAGCCAATATTTCTCAAGCACCTAATATATGTTTATTAGTTATAAAGTTTCAAAGCATTTTAACCAGCACAAGTATCATGCAGTCAAACGTTACAGACATCATAAATTTAACCGTAAACATAAAAATTTGAAAAACCTTCAACATAAAAACGATCTTCGATTTCATGCTCTCAAGCACTCGCGCCAAAGTCAACCACATTAATAAATCTCATTATATCGTGTCCACAATCTGCGGATGGGATCATTGTTAGTATAGTTTGTTCAAGTGCAAGCTAGATATTCGAGAATGCCTTGAAACTCGCTGTGAAACATTTAAGTATATTTTAGATATTAAATATTCGGAAGCAGATATTCATTTCAGAAGCTCATGGTTGAAAGACATTCTTAGCATAAGACGTCTCCTTTCAATTTAGTAAACGCTAAACGATTCTCATATCCTAATATCTGTCTTCCACCAGGGCAAACACACCAAAAAAATGATTGTAGAAACTATTTTTGTACGGACTCAATCTACTAGCGGTAAGGAAGTTATTATCGATCCCAGATAATTGAATGGTATTCCAAAATAGATCTCGGTAGCGATATATAAAGGAAACGAGTAGTGTAAGGATTGCGAAACTCTTTGACCCAGCGCTTGATAAAGCTCACAATTTGCTTTTCGCCTAATTGACGGTAATATTTATATGTGCATTGAAGGACATTGTTCCATCAAACACGAATCTGAGGTCACTGAGTGAAGGTAAAAGTTTATCAAATTCCACATTATTGATTTTATACGATTTATTGAACGTTTTGGTCGGATAAAAGATTAGGTAGGTCATTTATAAACAAGACAAGCAATGACTATCTTGATGAGCTTCATAGTGTACTACGACTTCTTTGGAGATGACATTATTAAACAGTAGACGTTGAGCCCGTATCCAGCTTACAAAATGGATCATAAAAGGCAATATCCTTCAATTTCTTTAAAAGTATATAGTAATTGACTTTATCAAAAGTCTTGCTTAAATCGGTGTATAATACAAACTTTCGTTTCCGACCGTTGCAAGTTTCTTCAATTAATCTAACGAGTTCAAGTATTTTGGAGATTCTATCTGATCTATTTTTCATACATCCATACGGACAGCTCGGGATAGTTGATAAAATCTGTGGTCACAACTTATCTGTTATCAGTTTTTTCAAATAGCTTGGGAATGGAGTTTAGCGCAGCAATACACTGGTAACTAGAAATAGGCACATAATTGACATAAGAGTAAGAATTGAGAAGGTGTTATGCCTCACACATTATTATCGGTTCTATTTTCTTAAAATAACTAAATACTTATTTTTAATGTCAATAAATTTATTTAATAATATTTTAGTGATATTGTGTTCTAAAGGCATTTCTCAGGATTGTAAAAGTTTTAATCCAATTTCATTAAAGGTTTTTTAATCACTTTTCCCAAACGTCTTAAGCACTGTTCATCAATATGCATCATTATTATTAAACAATATTTGCGTACACACAAACTAATATAAGTCACTTGTACTGCAAACCCAAACCAATCTGCCTACCTACCTACCTGATTGTTTTTTAGGCTCTTCTGCCTTCAATTCTGTCTTGTTTTTGCTCCAAATATGAGATACCATCTCATCACATGAAAAAAGTTCATAAAAAAAAAAAAAAAAACACAAACACAAAAACAAAAACAGAAACAAAAAAAGAAATAAAACATAAACCCTTTCAAATTTTTAATACACCAGCAATTGTTTTTCTCCTTTCATTGTGCATGTATGCGTTCATTTTTTGTCTGTTTGTATATGTGTTTATATATGGATATTGCAATCCAATCAACTAACAACGAAAATTATCTTTCAAGCCATAACAAGTATCACAGCATTGTTTTACCTTTTGCTTAATATATATTTTGTGGACGATCATCAAATATGGCAACGACGAACTATAGTGGCGATGGCGATGATAATGATTATGATAATGATGCTAATACTGATGCTGATGCTGATGATGACTTACCCCAACTTGCAACTTTCAATAAATTGCTTATGCGGTTGACTCGTTTCATACCTTAACAATGCAATTGTGACCACCCGTTGAAAAGGGCTTTTCAGTAAATTGTCCCATTGACTTATATGGTTCTTACCTTTTAATAATAATAATAATAATAATAATAATAATAATATGTTTAAAAGGAGAAATGTATCGAAAAGTTAGACAAAAGTTTAATTTCCTTTTACGTTATGTTACTCACATACATAATACATACACTTTATTATATAAAATAAAAATGAGTTTTGCTGTAAGAATCTTCATTGAATATTTTGATGCATATATAT